>JAHPZR010051169.1:25000-37059 GCA_019787425.1 Platygyra sinensis | reverse complement strand
CGCAAACAGGGCCTGTATTAAAGATGTTTTGGTGTTTTTACTCTTGTATCTCGCCAACATTGTAAAGTTGCCGTCAAGAGATAAATATTTTGGCAATTTTTGAAAAAAAATCATTGTTTCAGCCTACACCGGAAATAACCTCATTTTATTTCCTCCATGGTTTATTTGCCGCAAGCTTCAGCTTTCCCGTTGGAAGGTGTTTCCTTGTATTAAAATTCACAGGAAGCGAAAAAAGCAAACCTTTGTATACTTTGAAAGTTCTGTGTACTTTTAAAAACAATTGTCTCCTTTGAAAGATAAAAAAACGTGGTTTTTAAGAACTCAATGGATTTGGAATCATCGCGAAACGATGGCAACAAATATATGCCAGTGAGAAACGCTTTTTAGTGCAAACGAGATTGGCGCGACCTTGGAAATTGAAGTTTCTCTTAATAAACATAATTTTTTTTAGGGGGATGACAACGACAGAACCTTTAACCCTAGAACTCATTACGCAGTGTGAGGCAATCACTTTTTTCCTTCTAAAACGTGCAAAATCTTTATCTGAGCGAAGAACATGTATGTTCCTTTAGCTTCCTTTCGAATGAAACATCTGTTTACAAAGTGTCGAGGTCATTATGTTCATTCATGTAGAGACAGGCTCTTGTTTACAAAATACAAGGGCAGAAGAGCTATCGAGCTAGGCGAACGAAACTCCTGCTTTTATAATTTAATTAAAAAAATTTTCTGCACTGATTATAGTTTTACGGTTGGGCGATAAGCCGCCAATCCAAAAAACACGAAAATTTTGTTCTTTTTCTGCAGAACGAAATTGCTTTTGTGCCATTCTCATTAATCATTTTGTACGTGAGGACACGCATGAGTGACGCCACGTCAATGAAGTAAACAGAAGATTATACAAATCAAACTTCCGGCGGTTCGGATCATTCCGTATTTGTCTGACATCACGTAATGTGTTAGGGGAAGACAAACTTTGTCAGAAAACTTCTCAAGAGAGAAAAACTTTTGATTAACACAGTCGCGTTCAGCGTGGATCTTCAGCCATGACGGAAACCACCACAACTTCTCAATCAGGAGTTTTGCGAGTTCTGAGATCGGCAAAATGTAAGAAAGGACTTCATATTGCAGCGATCGTGTTTGGATTCGTTTGTATTGGCGGTTGTTTTGTGCTTGCCAGCCTCACGTACATTTTATTTGGAGACTGCGAAGGCTGTGAGACAAAACCAGAAGATCAATCTTTGGTGAAAGTAATGAGGATTTTAGCGACTGTTTTATTTCTGGTAGGAATTCTACTTATTGCATTGTCATTATGCTGCAAGGGAACGGAAAATAGTTTAGCACCTCAAGTCGCGGTGTCGGCGATTCCCGCAGCGGATTTGGAAAAATCTCCCGCTCCCGTACTGGCGTATAATCATATTCCTCATCGACAGGCTTTTGCCGAAGATTCTGCGACGGGCTTGCCAGAATTTTTGACTGTTGTTAACAATATTGATGAAACAAGTAACTCTACCGCGAACGAAGGGTTCTGGACCGAGGACATAGACGGGCCCGTTACTCCTCCGCCAACTTACGAGGAAGCACTTGTAATGCGATGGCCGACTGTCACTGTTAAAGAAATCAACTCACAAACTTCTGAACAAACGGACTTGTTTGACACTGGATTGTGAAAAATCAGAAATGTCCGCGTTGCATCGAACGGCAGAGAACAGAACAAAAGATCTCAATCAGCATAAGCGTGTTGTGGCTATTCGATGAAGACTGATCATACGAATTTCACGCAATCGTTTACTAATTTTCACCTACTTTTGTAAATAGTGTATTTAACTTGAAACGAATTTGATATTAAAAACATTTCGCGAAGTGGTTTTTGTATTAGCCAGTTTGACAGACGAGACACTTCATGGCTCGCTAGCCAGTACTTCTTTCCAAATAAGAGTGATCAACGACTGTGACATGACATGGCAAATATCATGTGCGTCAAATGTTGTGATGAAGAATGCCATATTTTATACACTTGTTGTTAGAGAGATCCGAAAAAAAAAATTGGAATTAAAATATTCAACATCAGAACTAGATCTTTCAACGAAAATCCTGCTCGTAAATCATGCTTTCGAGGATTTATAAAATTTTTGAAAATGACAAAAAAATGAAGACAATTAACAATACAAATTCTCTATATTTGTTGCAGTTAATTCCTTTAAATGTTAGAGTTGAGAATTTTGTGTAAAGTAGCAGGCAGCCATAAGAAATCATGATGCATGGCCAATCTCTGTCTGGAGGAAACAAAATTCAAACATGGGAGAGGAGGAAACAAAAATCAAACATGGGAGACTTAGTGGCTATTCAAATGATTTCAAACATTTGATTCCTCAGGGTTAAGTGGTTTGCCTTTCAAAACATGCTTTAAGCTAAGAACGTGACCACTTCAATCATTCTTTTACATTTTTTTATAAAGTATGTAAATAAAAATCGCAGAGTTTATAATCTTAGTTTCAGTAATACCATCAATTCAGTCAATTATTCGCTAGGAACTGGTTTAAAGAGTGTTTCACCCCGCTAGCAACACACATTAACATATTTGATGTTACGCAACATTGTTCCCAGAAATCTTTCGGGTGACCGAGCAGGGTGACAATGGGAACGAAGTTACCTAACCAGCTGCACAGATGCTAAACTGCAAGTAGTCCCTCTTACTTTTTGTCCCTTGTACCTCCTGGCCACATGGAATGCTCCCCAGGATTTAACTTGAGGGGTGGAGAATGGTACCTCGAAAAACGTGGAAAATTTTGGCAGGATCTCGAAATCTTGAAAGCGTTTTTGATAAATCTCAAAATCTCGTTTTTGCATAGCTTGTTTTTACCTTTTCTCGAGTCTTAAAACTTTTTACCAAGGAGTCTCAGGCTCAGATTTTTAACTAGGATCTCGGCATCTTGGGGAGTCTCAGATTTATCCATTTGCCACCCCTAACATTGGTATTTTTCCTCACTGTTTATATATGGTCTCCACCTTGTTATTACTGCCACTCGATTCTGGCCCAAATGAAATCTCAGTCAGTCATTTTTTTTTAATTTTGTGGCCTGTTGATGATCAGATGAACACAGTACTACTGTATATGTAGCAATGAAATATAGCATGTAGCGATACAATTTAGTGTAAATCAAATAGACAGAGTTGGAAGCAGAACACTGATTCTGCTTATGACTCCATCACTTATGATCAGGTGAAAACTTCATTGTTGGAGTAGCAAGCAGAAGCAGATGAATAAGCCAATTACAATGCTTGATTCCGGGCCATGCGATTGGTTGGTTCTTCCACTTCTGCTTCTGACCCCGCCAATCTAGTTTTGACGGGATCATGAGAACCCGAGTCGTAAATGGGATTGGGAGAAATGGAAATGTTCTGATTCTTCCGACTCTGATTCTGTCGAGCATACGACTCCATTTACAACTCCGATTTTTGATTTTCAGTGAGTCATAAGCTCTCTTATGACTCAGACTCCAACTCTGTCAATAGTGAAAACCAGCCTTAAGTTGGCAGACTTATTGCCTGATCCCTTGCCCGGGGGGGGGGGGGGGGATCCTTTGGGAGAATTTACTTGTCCCAGATGACCGGTCAGCACTTTTTTCAAGCCCTGATGCGACCAAAACTCTTTTGAAGATCAAACTAAGTCAATTAGAGTTTCACAGATTCCTACAGTATAATTCTTGTCACTGACTTTTACCACGTTGACTTCTGCATCCCTGCAATCAAACCTTTGTCAGCATAATAGCGGAACATAATTCTTGAAATGCGGTATCTTCCCACAAGACCTCTCCCCCTGTCAGTCAAAACACAACGATTACGCACACGTGCGATTGAGCTGTCCCTAGGAAGGTTTTCCAAATCCTCAGCAGCTTTCTTTCGTACAGCAGAAGGTAAGATGTCATTTTTCTTTACGTATCTCAAGTTGCATCGTTCCATTTCATGTTGCTCATACAATGCTCTTCGCTTCATATCTCTTCTTCCCCATTTCTTCAGGTAATGATGTTTCAGATAAAACTTTTCCAAAGGTGTCGAAGTCTTAAATGATCTTGTCAATACATCTTCATATCAAAATACAAATACACAAAATAATCATTAAACTCCTTCCTCTTTTGTGGCTCAATATCCTTAAAGGTTATGTAAGAGCTCCTGATGAGGATCCTTTGGAGCTTAACAGAACAGTCAATAAGGGACATAACCCATAACACCTGTTACCGCTGAGTATGCTTGATGGACCCATTATGTTGCAGGTGAACTGGACTGTAGTTGATTCAATACACTCATAAAGTAACAAGTTTATTACGCGTGTGAAGATTACGGCTACACAAGAATTAAAAACCTTAAGAGATACCAAAACCACTTTTTAATTCCTAAAAGGTATGACAAGTCCCCCCATCATTTTAAATGGGAGCCCCTCCCCGCCCCCTCCAGGACAATGATTTTTTCATGTACCGGTATCTGCCATGACGATGTTGTACACAAAAACCAGCACAACACGAAATGCTTGTTCACTTTCTCTCTAGATAACAGCCTAGAAATATGGATTTAACGACTAAAATCTCATAATTTCTGGTAGTTTCACTGCTTGAGAAGCTTAAATTGGTTTCAAAGCTTTTGAAAAATTAAGGTTGTGTATACCAGCATATGGCGGCCGATCTATAATTGCCTGATTATTTAAAGCAACTTAGAGGAACTAAGAGAACTATTTTAATTAATTATCTAGGTCATCAATATGCATGAACTTACTCGGAAGGGTAGCCGATGGAAGTAATCCATGAAAACTGCGTAAAATACTACCACCAACTGCACTAACATTGGCAAAACTCAGACGAACCCACACCGCCATTTTGTTCAACCTCGTTTCCAGGATCCTTTCTTTACCTCGAGAAATTGAAATCGAGGCTATGCTGCAGATTCTTTCGCAGTCAGCGGCTGCCTCCTGTAAAATAGAGCAAAACAGAAGTTTTCCAAAACAAAGAGTTCTATTTTCTGTTCTTCACTGTTATTTTGTTTGGACTGTATTATCGCTATTTCTCGACAACAAGACGACAAAAAGAAAGAAATACTTATTTGACAACGAAGCGAATTAGCAAGGGATGTGTGGAAAATGAAAGCTCATGGTCGACTGATTTCACACCAGACACTGGGTCTTGATCTAAAAGGTTTCATTTTGTATTTTGGATAACCCTTCTGAATTCTTCATGTCCCAGAGAAGCCCGCAAGACTTGTGGATATTAGCAACTGTTTTGTTTTTCTTTGGATTTATTTTGTCTTAACTTTACTTCGTGCCGAGATATCAACACTGGTTTTAATTTACCAATGGGAAGTTCTACGTCGAAATTTCGCAAAGCCATTCAACGTGGAGAAGGAGTTGAAGCCATGCATATTTATCTCAAGAACCCCGACATTAAGAGAAACCTTGACCCGAATTACAGCTTTGGAGTGAATCATGGCCACAATACAGCTCTCCATTTTGCCGCAATGCACGCCATGAAAGCATTTATACGTGAATTCTTGGAAGAAAGAGCGAACCCCAATATTCGAAATGGCGCTGGTCAGAATGCCCTCCACTGTATTTGCTCGACCTATCGGCACGGTGAAACATCGGTTGACAAAACTAGGGCAGAATGTCTGTCGAATCTTCTGGGGTGGAATGCAAACCTCCAAGAGGGAACAGTCATTGAAATAGATGCTCGGGACGAGGTATGAGTTTTTTAATTTCAAAACATAAATATGTTAACACGCGAGGCTTCGTAACTTCCGTTGAGTTAAGAGCTCTTTACTCCGATCAGTATCATGTCACATCCTGTTATAATTTCCAGCTCGTTTTTGTGGCATTTTTTCTTCGAAAAGAAAGTCGAAGGATATTGGTCATCATTTTAATTTTTGTTTTTAACTGGAATCACGAAACACATTTTTAAAAGGCGCGAGTCATTGAAACAGGTGAGCTCTAATAATATTAAAGTAAACTTTACTGTTCTGAATGAGGTAAATTACTAGCCTGTTGGTCACCGCTAGGCATTCTATGTTCATATTTTATGCTGTTATCAGTGACAGTTTTAATTCTCGAAAACAGGACGTATTTCTGTGAGTAAACCTCATGACAGCTCTAATGAATGGAAACTGAACCGTACAGGTGTTTGCGAATGTTAATTAATTAAAGCGTGAACTGAAAGTTTTCGAAAACTTTCCTTTTCCAACCAAAATTGAAATGCCTTGTTTTCCCACAATGAAGCCATTCAAACATTGGCCAGTTGTGACCAAAGTACGCTCATTGCCAAGAGAGCTTTTAAGAGGGGAATTAGTAATTGCTATTAAATAAGGCCCTATATTTCTTTTCCAAAGGAAATTATGGTACAGGATCTACCAAATTAGTAGAGAACTTAAGGTGGCAGATTCTGATGGATACAGTAAATTATTGAACAGCATGCAAAAAACGTTCTGTTAGTCCAATAGTCTGTGACTTCCTTAATATTTCAGTTCAAATTAAAAATATATTTGATCTGATGGAGAATGAGGTGTGAGTCGTTTTGTCATTTTCAGTTGCATTGACAGAAATGTCACCTGGAAAAAATTAGTGTTACTATTTTTATAAGCTAGGCGAGGACTCTTACTTGAAGTTCATTCTGATATAACGTCTGAATAAAAAATTAATTTTACACAGTCATGCAAAGTGGAAATTATAGTACTGTAAGATTATTAATTTTTAAATTACAAAAAACATTAAAAACAGAGCTAGCAATAATTATATTATAATTATATTATAAAGTACGAAAAAAAAAAGTCTTGTCAGGCAAGATAGTACATTAGTATGACACAATGATCAAGTCCATTGCACTAGCCTTTAGACATAAAGTGCTTCAATCTGCATTGATCAAATTTAGACATCAAGATCCTCCCTCCAGGTATAACCTGGATGTTTGATAATTATTTTCATATGCTCTGGGAGTTCTTGTGGGAATTTGATTCTAGTGATTGTTGGCATGGGGCACGTGATACATGTACCATATGAGGGGGATAGTGGACAATGTGCCTCAGAGTCATGGCCAAGGTACAGGTCATGTCAACATATCGCGAAAAGAGTCATCTTCAGAAACTGTTTGCTATATTTCAGGTAAATTAAAAGTGTATCTAAAAATATAATCACTTCACTGTATGTAAAAGATATTCAGAGACAAGTCTTGCTGAAAAGTGGAGTTCAAAAAAGGGGCGCATGGGTGACTTTTTTAAACAACCGTTTATCATGATTTATTGATTACTCCTTTTCGCTCTGCTTGACCTGGAGGTATGGGTATTTGTTTGTTAGTACAACCTTAAGGTGGGGCTTTTGAACTCATACCATTTTTGGTCCTGGTTGATGGGTATACATGTATAAACAGTGGAAGAGTGACGTCAAATGCCCGTGGGTTACCTTGGAAGTGGATGCTGAAGTTCAAGTTTAAGGGAGTTAACAGTGTTTTGGTTGTTCTTTTTATTCAGGCTGGAAACACCCCCCTTCATTATGCTGCAAGCTCTGGACTATATCAATGTGTTCAAGTATGTACCATATTTACTTTGCTAGCAGTCTCTTTCTTTCCCCATAGCTGGCTAGTAAGTAGGCTCAAAACGGCATTTTTATTAGCCTCATGTAATTGGAGTGCTAATCAAACAAATTACTCTTACTTTTTGAGAATTAGACCAGGAAAAAATGTTTATTAAAGAATTTTAATTGATAGGCAAGGCTGAAGTTGTTCATGTCAAACGGTTTTTTGGTTCTGTTATTTCTTAATCGTGGTAACGACATGGTACCCAAAATGATCATTACTATGAAATTCTAGCCAGCATTTAAGAATAACGTTGTGGGGTGCTGAAAAGAACAACTTGTCAGCTTTTATTTGTTGGTGACTGTGACAAAATTTTTAAATTCTAAATGTAAGATTAACTACAACCTGAGCACCTTGCTTGATTTAAGCCCAGTAGGGGGGTCGGGGGTACTCTGTAAATCTTTGCGGAGGGGCGGGGGTGGGCAGCTGGGACACTGATCCCCTTACCCTGTACTAGACCATGATCAGCTTGATATAGTAACCATATTCTAGACTAGGTACCAAAAACCTCAACACTATCCCAGACTAGCTATTTTCCATGCAGAAACTTTTAATTACTAAATGTCATAGTCCAATAGACACTAACTATAATACCAATATCTTACAAAGTCACTTGTGAGGCTGTTTAAATTTCCATTTTAGAACCCCGATTAAATTAGATTATTAAATTATTTAAACCCTGACCACTTTCTCAGTAAATTATACTGTATTCTAGACCAAAACTGTGTGATTTCTATAACCTATCCCAGACTTAACTGGCTAAAAGCCATACCCTTCACAGCAGCACAAACTCACATGATAGTTTATATATTAGAGTACCCACCTATTCCCTGATTTTCCACTCTAGGGACCAGACAGGACTGCATGACTAAATGCAATGACTTCCCTTAGAATTTGAATTTATTTCGAGATGAAAGTAGTACGTCAAGCAGAGCTTGAGAGGATGGTTTTTTCTTCCTAATTCTCTTTGTACAGCAGTTCCCCTTCAGGGCTGTCATTAAGTGCTATATACATGTGCTTGGTTTTTCAGTGATGCTTGCGGTTGAAATTGCCTGTTGTTTATAGAATTCGCCCACAAAGTAAGAAGCTCTCTACATGCGTGGAGAATAAGGCTAATGGTGACTTAAAATTCAACAACAGCCCTGTCCTTAGCTTGGTGGTTCCTTTATTCAACAGATTTCACATTAAGAAAATTTAGACTAATATTCTTGCTGACATTCTCTTTTTTTCTGAAAGCTGTTGGTTGCCAATGGAGCGTCACTTTATGAAGAGAACAGAGATGGTGAAACAGCCTGTGATTGTGCAATAAAAAGGGGATTTAACTCTATCGCTTCTTTTCTGGAATCAAGGATGGTTTTCTCTGTAAGTATATTTATCTGTATAGTACTACTAACAGCTGATTCCTCTGCTTACCATGAGACATAACAATCCTCAACCAGGGATTTCAGGAACATTTAGAACACCTTTCATGTAGATGGTCAAACCAGCTGAGTTGGCAAAGTCATCCTCACAGCCCTTCAATTTGCCCAGCGTCTGGCCCCTAAATGAATCCCCTGCCCAACAACCTTCATGGACATACATGTAGCGGAGAGAAAAATAATGTCTTTTAGTACATGTAAAGGCCATGTCTTTGCGTCATTGATGCAAAAAATTCTATTGCAGTGACACAAAATGAAATTATTTATGGAGTCATTCTGATGTGAGTCATACTGATAATGCAGTATTATTGTACTGACGGAAAGAAGTAATCTTTTAATCATTTTTGATGTTGTTGTTAATAAAAAAGAAATGTTAAGTAATGTTAATTCCTTTTTCCTTTGCAGGAATCTCCAAGTGCCAATGCAATTGAGGAGCCATTTCTTTTAACAAAGATGACGAGGTACACCATAATATTGCTAATATTATAATTTTTCTTTCAATGAGAAAATAATAATGTTACCAACCATTGTAAAAGTTGCATTTACCCTGTATAACTAAGGAGTGATTAGTGGGCAAGATAGGATTATAAATCATATTATGGTAAGTGATTTTCTTTTCACCCAGACACATAATTATATTATTTAATTTTGTTGATAGGCAGGAGCTCCTGAATTTGGTAGTGCATCAAGCCAAAAAAGTTTGGTTGTCATTAACCTGCTATCAGGCGTCCCTTATATTTTTTGTCGCGGCGGGAAGGTACGCCTGATACAATTACTTGACTATTTGTCTGCCGCCCCCTAATTAAAATATCTGTCAGCGCGAATGTCGGCGATGCCATCTCTGGAAGTCTTGCGTGTTATCGACAGATCGGATCGAAATCCACCAATCACAGCCATTAGTGTGACCTTCAGACCTTCTTTACGTCATACTAGCGGGCTTGTGATTGGTGGATTTCGATCCGATCTGTCGATAACATATATGATTGACGGAAATTTTGGAAATTAATGTTTCCGCGGGTGTTCTGTTTTCGAAAGTTGCGTAGCAACGAAAACGGTGGTAATACATATATAGCGCTCTTGCCTAATCCCGTCGGTAACACCGCCAAAACATCTCTCCCATGGCATGCGATTCTATGAATGTGTGGTTCCAGAAAATATCCATACCCCCACCACGGAGGGAATTGGAAATTCCGAAGGGGAGGGGGGGTCAAAGACCCAGGAAATTCCAGAGGGGAGGGGGGTTGTATGATCGAGTTAGTTTCCAGAGGGATTCGAGAGGTGCTTCGGATTTGAGTGTCGATCAAGCTGTTCAAAAATCCTTTCTTACCTACTAAGTAGAACTTCCACATGAAAAATAATTGGCTTGAATACTTGTATTTGACTCGCATTATATTTGAAATACATTTTCTTTCTTCAAAAAGCACTTTGGAAGCTAACAAATGCGAAGAACGTGCCGCTGCGTGGAAGTGGCCGCCATTACTTGTTACCAGTCCACATGGAATCACCTTCTGGACCGAAAGGCACTGGAGACTAGCCTAGTTTGTTTTCGCATCGGTCTTCGAAGTGTCAGTCGATTTCGTTCTTGGAAATTAGTTTCTTTATAAAGGTAGAAATGATGTTATGATTCTGCAAACTTGAGAATTTCTTATCCCTGTTTATCTCTGTCTATTTGTAAGTAATTCTGCTGCAAAATTGGCTTTCATTCCGAGTCTGTTGGCGATCGTGTTCGCAGTAAAAGTACGGTGTCAATTTCATCCACACTCATTTTCAGTCCTCCAATGGAAATTGTACCTACAAAGGGAGTTTGTCGTGTAGGAAGGTAATTTGACAAGTTAACATTTTATCTTTTCTTTTAAAGCATGTTTCACTGAAGTGCTGAATGCTTGCTTTGCGAGTATCTTCAGATATAGATTTACAATCGATCGAGAATATTTTGTAGTTATGTGCAATACAAATCGCTAAATGTTTGGAGTGTTTACTTATACTTTAACACACTTTCTTGCCAAAACTATTTTTTCCAGAGGGTATGGGGGGTGTACAAAATAGTAGTGGAAATTCCGGAGGGGTGGGGGGGTTATTTTATTGGTCGAAAAATGGAAATTCCGAGGAGGAGGGGGGGCTTACGTGAAATTCCCTCCGTGGTGGGGGTATGGATATTTTCTGGAACTACACAATACATTCTATTTGTTCATCATTGAGAGTTTTGTGAACAAAACTCCTGAAGAGAAGCATTTCAAGCTGACAAAAACTCGCTCTCTTCGCTCGCCTCATCAGACATCATGATGGAATTCATCAGCACGCGGGAGTTTTTTTACCGGAAATCACACCGCCACAAAGGTAACCAATCATGGCTCAGTTCTAAGTACCTTTTGTTTCTTGACCAATCAGAGAAAAGTCCAGATTCTGGACTAGCAACAGACAAATAGTCAAGTAATTGTATCAGGCGTACCTTCCCGCCGTGACAAAAAATGTAAGGGACGCCTGATCGCAGGTTAGGTTGTCATGTGATTGTCCATGTGTCCATATATCAGTGTTTCAGCCAGAAAATTTTACTTGAGGGCCAAAGTGGCCCCTGAAGACTTGTCTTAGGGGCCAATGTTTTAGGAACGGGGCCAATAGATAATATTTGGTAAAAAATAGTCGCCAAATGCAAATGTCTGGTCACCAGATACTAGTATGAAGGTCTGGTATGAAGGCCCCTTAAACACATGTATGTCAAAAGAACAGTACAATGACATACATGACATACCGGTAGTCAATGACCAAGGGTTTGTAATGCATTATAGGGCAATTTCAAATACGGTCAGCCATTTGGAAGTTTTCCGATGTGAGAGAATCAATACGCAGCAAAGCAAAGGGATGGATTGACTTCTTTTGTTATGTTGAGTGTTTTCGAAGCAAAGATCTTTCAATATGGTTTTCTAGAAGAACAGTGTGTGTAAATAACCATTATTGATCTTCAATGTAGAGAAATGAAGTCACAATTATGGCAACTAAATCAGAATTTTTGGTCGCCAAGGAAGAAATGTTAGTTGCA
>JAHPZR010051169.1:0-20000 GCA_019787425.1 Platygyra sinensis | reverse complement strand
ACAGGAAATTATGAGTCTTCGGGAATCATGTGAAAGTCATTGTATATGTTCAGGTCATCTCTGAAAATCCTAGGGTAGTATTCCCAGGGTAAATATTGGACACCTTTGACAAGGAGGAAATGGCAGGTTTATTAGATCATGTCTGCATGATCTTTCAGTGACTATACAAGTCATGTATCTATGCTTGTTATCACTGTAGAATGGTCAAAGGAAGCTTTAATTGAAGCATGGATGGCAGATCCTGTTGCAGCTTGTGAAAAGGCAGGAGTCACTCTTCCAGAAAGTGAGTTTGTTTTGCGTCAAAGGCAAGGTGCTGGGAAATTTGTGGTGTTTCTTAGTGCTTGGAAGGTACAATCCAGTAATTCAAAGACCTCAATTAGCCCAAGCAAAAAAAAAGGTTGTTGAAAAATAACTTTTCATTTTTGTGCATCATCAACTTTCACCCTGGACAACTTGGCAATACTCATCACTGTTAGGTGCAGTTGGGTGCTTCAAGTAGAAACAATTGGAATTTATAATATTTAAACCCAGTGCTCTTGAAGGAGATCATCCAAACAAAGGCTTTCAAGAGGGACTACTGTAAGGATATTTTGCATGAGTAGACAGAACTGCTTTGCTTAGCATTTAGTAAACAAATAGAGGGGAATTCCGATTTTTGGAACCCTCCATTTTTGCAACCATCCCTGCCAGTAGCTTGAACCAAAAGTTGTTTCCCTCAGATCAGTGTATTGCTGTAATTTTAGTTAACCCTGATTTCTCTAACTGCCCGATTTTTCAAACCAATTTTTTTCCCGTAGAGGTTAAATTGAAAAATCAGGATTCCACTTTACTTTAATTTATATTACCTTGAAACTGTGTAATGTTTGTATCTCAATTGAACCAGATCATGTGAAAGGAAATGCCGAGCTTGAAGAGAAAGCCAGACTTACAATGAAAAGCAACTTTAGATCATCTGTAAGTATATTTAATGGTTGCATCACTCAATAAAAGGTCTGGATACAAACCAAAGAGCCTATCAGTCCAGAGCTTATTTTGGGTTCTGTACCATGAAGTGACAAGGAGCATTTCTACCCCTTCCCCCCCCTGGTTATTGCTAGTCCATCACAGGGTATTCCCAGCATTACACTTGCTGGTACCCACTTATACACCTGTCTGGAAGAGACACTGCAAGAGTAAAGTGTCTTGCCTGAGAACATAACACAATGTCCTTGGGCAATTGCAAAGGCTCGAACCCGAACCTCTCAATCTGGAGATGAGCGCACCAACCATAAACCCACCATGCCTCGGAAATCCAATATCGAAAGCATTTTATGGTCACCACAATTCTAACTTTTAACAGACTGTTGTTCCTATATTTTCAAATATATATGAATTACTCATTTGCCTTCTCCTCAACATTTTAATTTTTCATGTTACTTTGTCCTCCGAATCCCGTAGAAAATAGAGATGTTATTGTTTTAAATTCTGATTAGTTTAGCCTGCAAGTTGCCTCAGACCCAGCTAATGTTCAGGGCTGGAAAAAGGGTCATCCTGTTGTCTTAGACAAGTTTATTTTCCTAATGATGGGCAATTGCCCAGACAAGTTATGTGCTAATTAAAGAACAAAAAAGAAAACTATAAATATTAATGTGAGAACTACTTGTCCAAGGGCAAGCTTGAATTAAAATGTTTTTAAGACGTGCAATGTTCACCCATCTTTCTATTTGCAGGATGTTTGTTCCATCTGTGAGGATAGAATAGTCTATGAAGATGTGCCACTGTCGCTTTCTTGTGCCCATGAATTCTGCCGATCCTGCTGGGAGGGGTAAGCAAGATTGCCTTTTGAATAATTAAGTGATATTACTGTTGATTGTTGGGTGCTCTCTCATGTAGTCTCAACAGCATGTCACTGTTTGTTGTATGACTGTTTTTGTCTGTTCTGTGACAGTTATTTGAATGTAAAGATCAAGGAAGGCAAAGCTCACAACATACAGTGCCCTGCATTTGATTGCAGTTCTCTTGTGCCTGTGGTAAGTACATAGCAGAGACAACTTAAGCTATTTCAAAGTTAAGACCAGCATTCTGTCAGGTCCAGTACCCATTGAAACCTATGGGCAGAGAGGCCACAGGAGAGTGAAGTACCCCACCTAAGAAGACAATGCGGTGACCTTTACAGGGCTTGTTTAGTCTTGAGTCATGTCAAGGAATACACAGAATATGTTTTGTTGAAGTCTGAATGTTTTGCCCTAGTTTGGCCCACAACAAGGTCTACCTAGAAGGTCATTTCCAAGTTGTACCTCTATTCCAAAACAAGACCTTTGGCAAAACCTGTCATAAATAAATAACTTTCATTGATTTACATGAATTTGTAGGTGAAGCACATTTTCATATGAAAAGTTTACACGGATACATACTTTATTGGCTTGCCCCCATGGGGGTTTTCAGAGTCAATGTTACATTACAAAATTTAAAAACCACAGAAAGCTAAACACATGGTAATATATAAAGGTGAGAAAGGTTTCATACAAAGACTCATTTTGACACAGAAGCATAAGAAACGCAGAAATTGGTCCATAATAATTTGTGTAGAAAAAAGTGAAAAGAGATCTAAAATACAAGATGATATGATAATGAATGTTGTCAATGCTGGGGAAAGGTTGCTTAGGTTGAGAAGCATTCCCAGTGTCATGTTGCATCTTCATACTTTAAGTCACTTACAAACTTTTATAATAAGTGAAATATGGTTAATAATTATTTTAGATAGCTTACTACTTGTCCTATTTCCCAAGGTTTGGATGTCCAGTTCATTTGATTAATGAAATAATTTGTTTTTGTCCTACAACTTACTAGGAAACTATTGAAAGTCTTGTCTCTCGAGAGATGGCCAGGAGATATCTTCAGTTTGATATCAAGGTAAAAGAGCTGTGTGAATTTAACATTAATGTAAGAAATACTGTCAGTGTTAATTAGTACAACCAAACGAGGGCCATAGCCAGAAAAAATTATGACTGAGGCTATGTCCATGAAAAAGTTATGACTTAGGCAATCAGTCCATGGCTGAGTTCTCTTCCTAGGTACTTAGAGTGTTTACAATGACTATAAAACAACAAAAACAAATGAAATGACTGAGGCATGTGCCTCGGTTGGCCCATCACTGGCTATAGGCCAGCAAGCTGAAAATTTTGGCAAATGATGGATAATTCTGTGGCCCTGACTGTTTTACCCATTTCACCTGGTTTCTACACTGAAAATCAACATATTTCCTGCTGAGCATTAAATGATACAAAGGAAATGGGTGAACAGACAAGGTGAAGAAATATTCTTTGAACTCAGTAGGATTCAAAACAAAGATCTCTGGACTAGATTGCGCTATATATAACCAGTGTTCTATCCTACAGCAGGGCTGTCAATGAGGGCTGTGAACCATAACAGAGCTCTGCTACGGCTGAGTATGTTTGATGCGCCCTTGATGTTTAAGTTGAACTTACCTGTAGTTGATACAATTCACCTAAAAAGACAAATTTGTGGTTTTAATTTGTGGAAAAGACAGTAAAAATCAATTTATATTGTCATTGTCATTGCCATTATCTAAAAGTACTTTCTTTCCAGGCCTTTGTTGAGAGTAACCCTACACTGAAATGGTGTCCCTCTCCTGGGTGTGGCCGAGCTGTAAGGCTACCATCAAGTATGCTTCCCTCACTGCATGTTGCTGTTGAAGCACGTTCTTCAGAGGACACAGAACCTATGATTGTAGACTGTGGACATGGACATTTCTTTTGTTGGTAATAATTCATGATTCTGCCTCTTGCAGAATTTTAGTCACATTTCACAGGTCCCATATAATTGTATTTTGTTCACCCTAGGCTATTGTTTTGTGTTCTTGGGAAGCACTGAACTCTTGAAGTAAATTCTACATACAAGCTCAGTTACTGACCAGCCAAGAGCTTATCCTGGTTCTTGTGGCATGAAGTGACTAGGAATATTTCTACTCCCCTTGGGTGGGATACTAGCCCATTGCAGGGTTACCCCAGCATTAAATTTGCTAGTATTTAATATACACTCCTGCCCAAGAACACAATGCAATGTCCCGAGCCAGGACTCAAACCCAGACCACTTGATCCAGAGTCGAGCACTCTAACCATGAGCTCTCCACATGTCCACATTCCCACACTTGTCCAGTGGATAAGTGTTGACCAAACAAAGAGCTATTTACAATATATACATAGTGATTTATCTGGCAGATAGCATTTTCCATTCTGCGTTCAGCCACCAGCATTAGTTATATGATTACAGGTAGCACCATAATGTAGAGCAAGATAACAAAATGGTGGGAGTGATCACAGATGGATCATCAAACTCGTTGTTAATTAACAATTATTCTTTAAAATTGAGGTAAATATTCTGCCACTATTCACCGAGATTGAGAAGAATAATTATTGTTTTAGTATATACACAGGAAGTGATCTCAACAACATTTTCAGAATGAAACCATTAAAAATTGATTTAATTGACTTCTCAATTCATGCGTGGAAAACGTGCAAGCGGTACAAAGCATGTGCGAATTTGCGAAACTATTTACAGAATCTTTGAACATGGAAAATCTATAGTTAATCTTCGAAAAAACCTCGTGACAGTCTAGAATAATGGTCTTTAAACACCGTTCAAATCAGTGTGAATCAAAAGTATGCTTTATTCAAAAGTATGCTTTATTTTTGTTTGGCTTACGCATTATTCACTCGGTGGGGGGTGAATAATGCTCATTAGCCAGAGATAGCGAACCAATCAGATTGCTTAAAAACACCAAGATCACTGAGTGTGTATATACTAATAATATTTGTATATTTTCTTTTAAAATGAAGGCATTGTCTAAATGAAGCCCATGCACCTTGTACTTGTCAACTGTGGAGTAAATGGCTGAAAAAAATTGCAGAAATGATGCCGAAGATACCTACAATGCAAGGTGAACACAAGCAGTGATTTTTAGTGTACTGTTTATATGTGATGAGGATAAATATACTTAACTTAGTGAATTAATGATGGCGAGCATGTTACTCAGAAGTTGGCGCGGCGTTGGCAAGGCATTTGTGTCTATTAACGTCTTTTGGTGGTGTGCTGTCACGTTTTTGTTGCTAGGGTTTGCGTTACTGTCGTAGGCCTTGCAGAGTTTCAGAGTTTTTGTGTTTTCTCCCACCCTGGTCACCTTTTATTATTATTACTTTTATTTATATTATCATTTTATTAGATTTTTAGTTATTCTTTATTGTTTTTGTCATTATTGTTATTACTGTTGTTGTTGCTATTATTGCTATTATTATCGTTATTATTTCCACAAGCTCTTGGCTCTGTGTGGCAGGTGCTTGGGCCAGGGCTGGTTTTGGTGGGCCAGGCTCGTGGCTGGGTTGCAGTTAGGGCAGGCTTTTGGAATGCTCTTGCTACCTGGGTTTGGGGTCGGCAGCTCCAGCCCCTGGTTCCTGGGCACCCAACCTCCATGTGGGACTCGGGCATTAAGTTGACATTTATATTGTTACAAAGACAGTTTTGGTACCCCTTCAAGTGCCACTGAAACGAAATTTTCGTATGTGAAATTTTTTGCTTAGTAATAAAGTTTCAACCTTACTTGGAAACACTGCAGACTTTTTTTCGCATATGGTAAGCGAGAACTGCTTTTTCAGCCGTTCGAAGTTGGCTGGTTAAGCCCAAAATTGGCGGCCATCTTGGCGCGGCCAAAACAGCCTAGTGACGTCACTGGTTGTATTAGTCTCGTGCCGCGCTGAAAATTTCTAGCGATTATGGGAGAAGAGGATACTGTTCGAAGCCCCCAAAAAAACATCTTAAGGACATCTCAGAGCTTTAAATCAGATACTAACAGTAGCCTTAGCCATGAAGAGGTGGAGAGGTGATCCTGGGGCTTTTCAGTCTATTTTAATAATTGAATAGTTCCAAGGTAATTTATGAAAGCAAGCACGCGAGTGCGAGTTCTGAAATCGCAAAATGCTCGGGACATTTAATCAAATGGCGAGCACTCAGTTAAGGCCCGTTTCAAACGCCGTGCTAAAGTCGTGCCGAACAATTTGGCTCGACTGTAGCACGACATTGGCATTACTTGGTTTCAAACGTCGAGCCATGGTCAAGCTTAATTTACTCACTCAGCGTTTAGAAAAGAGACGATATAATGAACCAGCGATCCAATGGATAAATCCAAAATGATAATTTTAGTTATTTACTCATTTAGTTCGGCATGGTAATAGCACGCCATTTGAAGCCATGCCGTGCCAAGGTCGGGTAGCACGACAGAGGTCACAGAGCTTGCCGTGCTACACGGCAAAGTCGAACGTAATTCTTAAATGGTTTCAAACGCCGTGCTACAGCTGCGCCAAAGTCGAACTTAAATAATGAATTTAGTTCGGCACGACTTAAGCACGGCGTTTGAAACGGGCCTATTAAACAATTTCTACACTCATAAAGTAAAAAAGACCTGGAAACAAGAGAAAGCGGCTTTTGAAAATGTTATCCGGAGTGCTGGTGCACGAATAGCAGCAACAACGCTTCAAGTTTTCGAGTCGCTTTGCTTCAAGGAAACCAGACGCTTTGCGAGTTTCACCGTGGACGAGATTGTGTTATGGTGACCTTTATCCAGTTGTATCTGCTATATCCTACAAGTTATCACAACATCAACAATCAAAGAAACCCTCTACTGAGGAAGCGAATTTGAAACTGTAAAGGTAAACTAAGCTGCCATGACCCAACACGTATGTTTTCAGGAAACGAAAGAAAGCGTGTCATATATGCAAATTGTTCGAATTCTGTTTTTAAAATAAACCTTCGAAAGGAGTGAAAGCTTGTCACGTTTTAACGAATTGCTTTGAACTTGAGTACTATTAAATGAAGATCATAGACATAAGTATGCGCTAAAGAACTCAAAGTAATCCATCGGCCGTGATAAATATTGTAATTGGGAGATACTTGTAAAAGAGAAGCGGGCAATCGTGAACAATAGCTTCCATATTCGGCTGTCGGTAACCTGTCGGCCAACTGTCGGCTAACAGGTTACCGACACATTACCGACAGTCGGCCGACACTGTTAAGTAGAGCACAAATCGACTGAAAAAAGAGTAAAAATAAATAGAGTCAAAAACTTTTCCGGTTGAAAAAAGTAAGCTTAAATAGAAATCTGTCGATCGTACCGGATCCAGTAATATTCCAACCTATCTCCTTGATCCTCTTTGAACTGTAAAATAGGCTTTTTTACTCCATTTCCTGACTGCACATACCAAAATGTAGTGGTAAATTTAGTACCCATTTCTCATATCTTTGTTTTTACACAAAATAGGCTTTGGATTTAACCATTTTGGGGCAACAAATACGCAAAGCTAAAAGTAATTTTCCAATCGCCTTATAATGCATTGCAAAACTATAGTTAACAGTACTTCATGTATGTCTGAAGTAGAAAAACTTTTCAAAATGGCGGATAAATGAATACGAACCAATTTGGGCAAGTATCGTTAGTCAACGCTAAAACAGTGGACAAAAGCCATACTAGTATCGAAAGTGCTGAGCAAGGTATCGTTAGGAAATGACTTAAACTCTTTTTATGTAGTTTAGAAGCAAAAGACAAGTAAATGTTTACGATCATTTTTGTTTGCCCCACCGACAGGTTACCGACACATTACCGACAGGTTGCCAACAGGTCACCGACTGTCGGCCGACAGTCGGCCAACACTTTGGCCTCAAACATAACGGAAACTGTTGGCCGTCTGTCGGCCGACTGTTGGCCGACTGTTGGCCGTCTGTCGGCCGACTGTCGGCCAACTGTTGGCCAACAGTCGGCCGACTGTCGGCCAACAGTCGGCCGACAGTTGGCCAACAGTCGGCCGACAGTTGGCCGACAGTCGGCCGACAGTATATTTTGGGAAGTATTCTTCACTATTACCGAGAAGCGAAATTCCCACTTTGTTTATAGTACATTGACTGACACGTATGCGGCGATAATCGAGCGATAAAGTGAATCCTGCTGTTGATCACAGTTTTCAAAGATATTCTCTGTCTACCATACTGGCAACTCTCACGTATTAGTAACATAAAAAGGTGTCCTCTGTGTAACTGTCTAGGTTAAATATTAGTGACGTTTCTGTCAGATCATATTTCAGAACCTTGTGCTTTTAGTATTCGTCTGTGTGCGTGGGCTGTGTTCTGCGTTTTTGCGAAGTTTGTTGCGTTTATTGCGTATATTTAATTTGGATTCTGCGATAATAACTACTCAGGCGTACAGAGAGGACAATCGGTAAGCACGTTTTACCTTTCCTAGTTTCATTTCGTTGGTTTTATTTGTAGTTTAGTTATTTTACCATTTCCTGCGGCCGTGTTGTTATCATATCCGATTATTGTGCGACTTTGTCCTTTCGTGTCGCTTAGACTAGATATTTTGCTTGTATTTTAGTTTGACGGTTTTGGACATCAAATCACGATTGAGTCGAATAAATCATGTTGGAATCATACGTTGTCTTTGGTGTTCGAAATCAGTACTTCGACGTCCTTTATTTAATATTTCTGAACTTGCGGTAATCGCGCCTGGAGTCAGTTACACTCTGTATGCAAAGTAGTACTCCACTCAAAGCTTGTGGACCATTAATAACTTCGTAATTGTGCAGATGGCTGAGGTGCTTACTTCTCTTAATGCAGTAAAGTTTGTGAGGATCCGGGGCGAGGATATATTTGAACCTTGTTAATAGACCTTTGATAAACGTGAGAATCCAAATTACAGAACCAGGCTGAAAACAGACGATGTTATATCGTGTTTAGGCTTCAGGATGTGATATAATAGTTGCCATACTCGTCTTGGAAGTCTCGGGTACTCAAGATGTTCGAAAAATGTAGTAGGCTGTTCTAATCTGCAGCATTCATTTTGGCGAAGCTACACTCTTTTGCGCCCTCCAACATTTATGATGTGAATTTACTGTCAAGGTTGGACAGAAACTAAAAGGTAGAAAACTAGTAGGTATCGACAATATGATGAATAATCTTGAATAAATCAAGTGAAAACAAGACAGCATCTTTAGCGCTTCCATCGTGAATACAACCAGTGACGTCACAAGGTCCTTAAACTCGGTTCCAGAGCCCGGACACAGTTATGCTCCAAAAAAGACGATTTCGGCAGCTGAAAGAAGCACTTTCCGTTAGGATTTGAAAGAAATAAAGTTCACCACCATTTTAAGCACGTTTGAAACTACAAAGTGGGCTAATAAAAGAGAGTACGAAAATTTCGTTTCAGTGGCACTTTCAGGTGTTCAGCCTTGAGAGGTGCACAGCTGGAGCTTTTGTGGACCGTACCAATTTTAGAGTAATGATCTGAAAAATATAATGTGAACATTTAAGAATGGGCATCTCTTACATATAGGGGTGAAAAAATGTCAAGCCACGCTGTCAAAAGAGGATTTTGGTACTATTTAGGGATTCTTTGCAAAATTTCCTATAAGCAGCCCTATACTTCTTATGTATGGGATTCTCGTTTGGGGATCTGATATGAAATTGCACTCAAGCCTGACAGCTTGTAAGGTCGCCTTTTTTGTTTGAAGTGAGCAAGTTCAAAATGTCTCTCTTGACATTTTTTGAGTTGCCATTGTATTATGGAAAAGTCACAACAAGTTGATTTTTAGAACTAGGGTTTTGACTAAATACTCTTCTTACAGCTATTTCTGAGTGTCCTGAAACAGAAACAGTAGCTAACACACTATGGCTGGTGACAAATTCAAAATCCTGTCCCAACTGCAAGTGAGTTGTCTGTCTATATATTATTATTATTGTTGTATTTAGCTTGCCTGAGTGCCAGTGAATTTCTAACCATGTTGTGTGACATAAAAATATAGTGACAACAACAAATTTTAAGCCATGTTGTGTTACACATACAGTGACAGCTTGCGAATTGAAAACTTTGTTGTGTGACACATGTACAAAATTGAAAAATATACAGACAGCTAATGGATTCAAACCATTTTATGAGACATAGGAACAGTGACAGCTGGTGGTTCAAACCATGTTATGTGACACAAAAATATATGTTGCAGCTAATGAACTTCTGTTATTCTCGCTCACCAAGCTTGCCAGTTCTTTGCACATGTACCAGCATCCAGCTAGCATTTGAATCTGAACCCCCCTTTTCCCTCTCTACAGTTCGTCTCCAAGTTTCCCTAGGCCTTCCTATCCAGCATCTTCCTTCCAAGGTCCAAAATTATTTAGCACCACTTTTGGGCCTACAATAAAATATAAACAATATAGCATACTGCATTGTAGGACTGAAACTCTCTTTTAAGCAGGATGTCTTTGTTGTTTGAAGAATTTTTAGTCGCAATCTGATAAGAAAATTCTTCCCTCTCAGATCACCTATACAGAAGAATGAAGGATGTAATCATATGAAGTGTACAAAGGTATTTATTTTCACAGGGGAATAGTGCTCAACTATTCCCATTTACTGATAGCCATACCATGGTGCCAAATGTCAGCAAATGTACAAATACTGTAAGTTGGATAAAAAGATTCTACAGAGCACAATGGTACACAAAGATGTAGATTAATGTGGCTAAATATTATTTAGGCAAAGTTAGACTCAAACTAATGCAGTCAGTGGTTTCGCCCTTTACAGTACATGACTAGCATGGTGGCCCTTTGGAGATTTGCAGGGCTTTTGTGACTCGTCTTTCTCGTGGAACTTGTTGATCGTTGCGGATCAGTTGCTCTCTGTCAGCGAATCTTTGGATTGCAGTTCATCAAGTTTGATTTCTCTATGTCCCGTTGAGAAATCAACCAACATTTCCTCGACATGGTCAGAACAAGCCAGTTTAACAAAGTGCGCAATTGTAATGATGAATTATAATAATATTATAATTGTATCCCTGAGATCCATTCTCAGTAAATGCATGCACCAAAGTTAAGAACTTGTTTTCTGGTTGCATTGTTTTCGTTAGACTGAAATAGTTACTAACAATAAAAGTCTGTTCAGCAAATTTGGATTGCTTATAAAAATAAATATCAGAATTTTCCTTTTCATCATGGACTAAATTGCCATATTAAATAATAAATGCAGGTTATTTACCAAGGATAAGGTCAAGATGGCTAGATATTGTCCAAGTTCTTTTTTGGTTTGTTAATGACTATAACTCTGTCTTGGTCCATAAACACACACAAAAAAAAGAACAACGCCAATATCCAGCCATCTTGACAAAACAAGCTTGGTCCATAGAGGATTTGTTATATAGAACAAGAATGTCTACTTTTTTGCAGGACACAACAGGTAATTCTGAGCAGGCAGGATACTGCCATCTTGCATGCTTAGGTAGCCAGTCACAGTGCAGGATTTGGTTCATCTTGCGCCCTCTTGGAGCAAGCCATATAATACATGTATATGATATTTAAAATATAGATAGGACCCTGCGCACACTCTGATTGGTCAAAAACCTATGTTTTATCAGATTATAAAACATAGAAAAAGCGTGTTGTATTGTTTTGCGCACGTAAAATCTATATTTTAAAGCAAATGAAGAAGCCTAAGCCGTGTATTACACTGTGATAAAACACTCCGGTCATTTGAGAACACTCGAGAAATGTAGAAAACACTCGCGTGCGGCTCGTGTTTTCTACATTTCCCTCGTGTTCTCAAATGACCATCATGTTTTATCACAGTGTGATACGTGGCTTAGGCTTCTTTATTTGTTAAATATTGTTTTGTTTCCTTTTAGTGTAAACATGAGTTTTGCTGGGTTTGTTTAGAACAATGGAAAAAGCACAGTTCTGCTACAGGAGGGTATTTTCGGTGAGTAGAAAAATGCTCTTTATCCATTATGAGAGTTTGCAAGTTGCTGATAATTTCCCAGCTCTTGTCCTAACCTAATTTGTTCTTGGATCACATTGTTTAGTTTCAGAAAATGTCCATACCTCCACTACAGGAGGGATATTTTCTCTAAAACCGCCTCCCCCTGCCCCTCTGGAATTCCAGTTAAGCTTCATGCATTTCTTTAAATTTTATGCTTTTTTTAACAGAGCCCCCCCCCCCCCCAAAAAAAGGTAAAACTTACTTAAGGTAAAACAATAAGTGCCTTTGACTTGCAGATGTAATCGATTTGAGATTGTACAGAAAGTGGAATCAGAGTCTGCCAAGTTAGTTTCAGAGGTGATTATTTTTTGTTACTTGTTCCTGATTGCTGTGGCCTCATGATTAGCATGCTCAACTCTGGATCAAGGGGTTTGGGTTCTAGCCCTGGCAGGGCACATTTGTGTTGTGTTCTTGGGCAAGACACTTAACTCTCAGTGCCTCTCTTCACCCAGGTGTGTAAATGGGTACCGGCAACCTTAATGCTGGGGGTAACCCTGTAAAGGACTAGCATCCCATCCAGGGGGGAGTAGTCACTCATGTTACATAAACGGGGATAAGCTCTGGCCTAATAAGCCACTTGGCTCGTATGCAGACTTAAACTTACCTTTACTTGTTCCTCCCGGCAGATACCTCTTGTAACATATTACCGGTATTTCTTATCTTATAGGAATTAGCTCTTTTATGGCTTTATGAAGTCAGTCTCGCATTCAGCTGGGACTGACAACTTTACAGTACTTAACACAATGATCTCACACTTTAATGGCTATAATATTATTAGTGAATTCATGTGTGTCAATTTAAATCCTTTTTGTTGGGTTCTCTGATCAACAGGCTAGCGCACGCAATGATCAAATCACAGAGTTAAATTGTTTTCTACACTACTACTCTCGCTTCAAGAATCATGAAAATAGTTAACAAGGTAAACTGTTTTTTTTGTTTCTTGGTGTGTAGCTCCAGAAAATATCCGCACTCCTTCCACAAAAGGGATTGGGTTCTGTTACACCCAGGGGTGGGGCATCTTGGAAAAAATTTCTTTTGTGGGAAAGGAATGGATATTTTTGCTGAACTGGACGTAAGATGTGGGATGAGAGGGGAGCGGGGGGGGGGGGGGGGGGTGGGATCAAGGACTGACCGAGGGTCAGAGGGAAGGCAAATAAGTGGAGGTGAAAATGTACCGTAAAATTCTGTTAACAAGTTGTTGGCTTATGTTTCAATTTGTATCTGTTCTGGTAGACTTTTTGTGTTGGGGGTAGATTCTTGTAAACGTTTCAAACTGGATAGCTTAATACTTGTAAGGGATGTGTACTGGATAAAATGTTAGGGGCATGCAAGAAAACCACTTTGTAAGACTGTCAAAAAATGCGATATGATATTTGGTGTTAAATGGAAGTCTGAAGCATACTGTAACACGGAACATTAAGTGCAAAGCAAGGTCAAAATTGGGGCTAATGGTGATAGATTGTCTGTCTTAAAGAGTTGAAGCCCATGAGTTGCCATGCATATGAGATTCTTACTGGAAGGTTATTTGTGTTTGAGATTCAGGGAGCCTTTTTGGAGACTGGTTGGGAGGGGGAGGGGGGGAGTCTTTTGTCATTAACCTTGTAACCTTGTAATCATACCTTGGCCTTTTCTTCTAGTTTGAGGAACCTCTTTTAAGTACAGCTAAAGATAAAATGACAGCACTGGCCGTTGCTGCCATGGAAACAGGTCAGCTTTGATACTGTAGGTTTGTAAGCAGTTGGAATGGACAGAGTTGGTTAACACTTAGGGGGTATATTCTGCACTGTGATAATTCCGAGTTAAAATTACTGAGTAAATTATCTTTGTCACTAAGGCACGGTGGATTCATTGTTAGTACCTGTGACTCTAGATCCAGTGGTCCAGGTTCGAGCCCTGTCAGGGGACATTGTGTTGTGATCTTAGGCAAGACACTTTACTCTCACAGTGCCTCTCTCCACCCAGGTGTATAAATAGGTAACAGGAGTTTAATGCTGGGGGTAACCCTGCGATGGACTAGCTTCTCACCCAGGGAGGGGGGGGGTTGGGAGAGTGGGAAGACTTCTTGTCACTTCATGCTACAGAGACCAGGATAAACTTAGCTTGATGGGTCACTTGGTTCATTTGCAGACATTATTTTACCTTAACCTGTCTTTGTGTCTGCAGCAGCGACATCAGCGGAAAACGTCGACACATCATTCATTGAAGATGCTGTGCATGAATTGTTGGATGCCAGAAGAGTTCTGAGAGCTTCATATGCTCATGGGTTTTACCTTACTGGTAACAGAGACAAAAAAGCCATCTTTGAATCAATGCAGGTAGGTTTTGTTTTGTGAAGATAGGTTAATGTTCTTGAACCTGAGTATCTGCCATCAAGGTTTAATGACTAAGGTGAAATCTCTAGCTATTCACTTGGAGACTAACTAACTGTTCCATTCCCTCCGTGACAAGTTTCCTAAAAAGCTTCGCTTCTAGTAGCGCAGTTCTTTGGAACACGGTTTATCTGTTAACCTCTCGAGCTGAAGTAGAGGAAATGGTGTCTCGACCGTACTTAAGAACACCCCTGTGATAGATAGTGGTAGCGCAACAGTGTACCCTTGTTAAGAAAATGGCGACCGTTTCTTGGCATTTTCGAAGTGTCTGTAAAGAGGATTTAGATAAAGTTCTGAATGACTAGTAGACTTATACTAAAACAATTAGATTATTCGCTCTCGATTTCTATGAGTGATAGTTGACATCAAATTCCGCGGGGCAACTATCAGCCGATAGTTCCTCGACGGAAAAACTATTGTTTAAACAGAAATCTCGAGCTCGTAGTCTAATTGTCAAATAGAAACACAATTTTAATCCAATCAGCGAACAAATCTTCTTTGGGGCTATTTTGTAATTCATGTTATTAACTTGATTGTATTATAATTTGAATCAAGACTGAGGTAGAGGAAGCCACAGAGACTCTATCACAAATGGTGGCTCGACCGTACTTAAGAACACCCCGAGCACAGATAATCCAAACCTCACAGCTTCTACATAGGAAACGAGAAGACTTCTTGTTAGCTTTGTCTCGAGGCCTCATTCCTGAGGACGACATGCTACCAGAACCCAGGAGCGTTTTGTCTAGGTGGGAATTTCTTTAAGATTTTTTTTCACACATTGTGTTTAGTAGAAATCTTATTCGTTCTTTGTTAATTCGACTTATTCGTTCTTTGTTAATGTAGGGTACATCTCATGTCGCCATCAGGGGCCAACCAAGAAAGTGAGGTAAGAGTGTTCTTGCACTGTGATAAATTGTTTATTCTGAATACACTAACACGAGACAACAACAACTATCGTTTTTTCGAACATGATTTATTTTGGAGCAACATATTTGCTTGTGGAGTCGTGTATCGTGTACACTTATGTCCAGGATTGAACGCAAGTATTGTTTAATTAGTACTTCATGTTTGGCAGGGTACTTTGACATTTTCATATTCATATCTGACAGAATTGTGGGTGTTTTGGTGACTTTTTACAAATGAGGACACTTTGTGATGCTTGTCATAAAAAATTTGAATCTCATTAGCGTTCAAGTCAAAGAAATACTTACAATATTAACAGCAATCAAATACGTATTCATTTACATTAATAAAAGTTAAAATCCGTCTAATTCTTGCTTTGCGTTTGAATGGAGGTCGCATCAAAGTCTAATTGTTTTATTAATAAAAACGCTTTTCTAACTTTGGCTTGGAATTGCTTAAAATTTGTAATATAGTACCCAGATGCAGTGTTTTAAAGTTCAAAACCACAGTAGCTGATCGAGTTTGTCACATAGCACGAACAAAATCACGGAGTTGCGATCATCTTACGTCTAAGCTGATTCTCTGTACTCTTGCATGTGACCATGCTCGAGGCATTCAATGTGAATACTCATTAAGGACGCGTCGGTCAGTCCTCTGATGTAGAGGTGTTTCGTGGTGTTTCGTCTGATAAGAAGATAGCCTATAGTCTTGGTTCTAACAACTAGAACCTGTGTTGAGCCAGATACGAAACACCACCAAAAAAAACCCTTAGATGTGGCCTCAACTGCATCTCGCTCCATGAACTCGCCAAAAAATAGAATGTGGCTAGAATATCTAGCCGCCAGTGATCTTAGCCTCATACAGATACCAATTCTATTTTTGGGAGATTAAAAATCCTAAGATATGAAAAAATTGTCAATCTTCAAATGGGTAAAGTCATGTACCTTAACAAAAATCACCTTCCTCCTGAATGAAAGTTTCAATGACATCGTTTTTCACTTCTCTTAGTGTGCTTTGTGCTATTTTCACTTTTTTCTTTCCTTTGCTTTAATTTGTGTATTCGCGTATTTTCTTTTGCTCAACTACTTTTTATCCTAAATTACGATCATTATGTTTGCCGATGACAGCATGTTCATTCTTTTGCTAAGTCTTAGGTATCTTTAAAATAGTCCTATTGACTTCCCTTGACTTCCTTGCCTTGCCTTGCCATTGATATGTTTTTAATGTTGATTAATGGCAAAAATAAACGAGCACAAGAGCATGCTTCGTCATAACTTATATTGACCTCATGCTTGGTCAATAACTTACAATGACATCATTTTTTGCAGTCTGATGAGGATGAAGATAATTACGACGAAGTGCGCTACAGGATTGAACAGTCAATTATAAAAGAACGTCTGACTCGCTTAGCGACGTATGGATCCCCTGGGTCCTCCCCCCTGAGTGATGACGCTGCCACAGAAGAACAAGGAGCAGCAATGGGAAGCGTCAGCTGTGAGGCTGTTCATAAAAGATTCAACATAAATTCCTGTTACCTGTGCAAGAATGCCACTGCAAAAGACAAGAAAGAGGAAAAGAAGAAAAGCTACTCGGGTTCTTGTTATTTTTTTGTATTCCAGCTCTTTATGTTTCCCATACATTCTTTAATGTGATGACAGATGAAAAACCTACCATAAACTGCCGCTTGATAAGCCTCCCCCTAGTTAAAGCCCCCGGTTATAGTCCCCCCCTCCCACCCCAGTTATAGCCCATCGTTAGATGTGTTTATGATATAGCAAAGTGGCCCAAATAAACAGGAAAATAATAGATATTACATGGAAGTACTGCTCAATAGCTTCATTGGAAATGGTCACACACTGGGGTTTCATCCAGAGGCTACAAAGTTAGAACTACCTTCTACAGCCTAATAAACAGTATCACATGAAAGTACTGTCAAAAGCTTTCATTTGATGGTCACACACTAGCTGCGAACAGGCTCCCAACGATGTTGGAAAAAAATTCGGTGAGCGAAGCGAGTGGGGAGTCGAAGGTCTTGGCTCCGCACTCCCTCCTCACCAGACCGCTCTCGGCTCGTCCCGCTCGCCCTGGACTACACTCGGCTATCTCCTAAACCCAACCGGGAGCCTGTTCGCAGGCTAGTCACACACTAGGGTTTTATCCACAGACTTCGAAGTCTAGAATCTACCTTCTACAGCCTAATAAAACAGTACTCACATAAGAAGTAATGCTCAAAAGCTTTCATTTGAAATGCGTCCCAGATCACTAGGGGTTTATCCCACAGTACTTTAAAAAGTTAAGAACCACCTGTGTACAGCATAGTAAACAGTTACCACATGAAAGTACTGGCATCAATAGCTTTCATTTTTTATCCTTCACTTACAAATTGGTTCATCCCCATAAAGTAAAATTACTAGTCAAACGCTTTTGGGTTGTTGTTATTTTTGTCACTTTGCTGATGAGAAAACAATTTCGATTGCCATGGTAAAGGCGGTGTCCTTCGTAACAACGCGCCAAAGTCAAGCAAACGGTTTCCGTTCAGAGAGTGTGGTGATGACCTCCGACCTGGAGTATTGCGTGACTTTCAGTGCGAGCGGCGGCGAAGGAGGGACAATAGGGAACTTAAGCAAACCACGACGGCAACGGCAACGGGAACGTCACCAAACAAAAGATTTAATGAGCAGAAACAATAGCTGTGCACGTGCGTTATAAATCTTTGTACATTTCGTTACCGTTCTCTGCCAAACTACAACGTGAAATGACCAAGTTTTGGCGTATTGTGGAGAAACGTACGCTCACGACGGCAAAATATTTTTGGATTGCCTTATGTAAATGATCGTGGCTTTGCACATTTAGTTTGAAGCAGGTGTTTAGGACAGATTTGCGCTCTGAAACGGGTTTAATTACTACGAAATGCGAGACGTAAAAATTTAAATTCACTTTTACTAGGCGTCATCCCTGGCGTCCGCCGTCGGCGGATGCTTAAGTTCCCTAATGGTAAAGGGGGTTCTCAGACTTCTAAATTAAGTCTTATTTTGCACATAAATTCAGGACGCCAACGCAAGAGCCAGCCGGAGAAAGAAGGAAGAAAAATTCGGATATTGATTCCATGCGAGCAATTGAGCTATTCGTTACTACAACACAGCACACAGCTCAGCCACATCTATGAGGCGTCGCAATCAAGCTCATCGCTAGGCAGCTCGGACACAGTTCAAACCGAGATCAGGACACACGGAGCTGCAGGACACACCCACCATGACTTAGCGCAGTCTTCTCTGTTGTGGGATGGTGCGTCTCGTCCGAAAGCTATTGAAGTTATCACTGGCAAGATTCTACTGTAGGAGGGGGTGATGTTCTATGTGTGTTCCATAATTAACTTCTTCTTTGAGTGGAAACCTTTTTTATTGAATTTCTCACATTCCAACACCCCCAACCTCACAAACTGTGTCAGTATACTAACCACATGCGCATACTAAAACAATACCACATTGAAAGTACGGGCTCCAATAGCCTGTCATTCTGAATGGTCACCACTCTAGGGTTTCCACTCCACCAAGACACTCTAAAAGTTAGAACCACCCTTTGGCATTCCTAGCCATCATAAACCTTATGCTATCACATGAAAGTACTGCTGCGATAGCTTATCATTTGACAGGTCACACACACTTGAGGATTTCATCCACAGACGTAAAAGGTAGAACCACCTTTTATACTAGCATAATATAAACACACGTTACTCAAACGATGACACGTTTATGTGTCGCACAGCCTTACATTTGAAACGAGCCACACACTGGGCAAGTCTTTTTTCCAAGGTTAACCGAACATGTTTATTTCTCCATTTTCAGAAGTCATCTTCTCACGAGATGACGATCTTCCAAAAGCGCATCAAACTCTCACTGCAGGCCAGTGGTTCGTCCCTCAATGTGTGACATGATGGCAGGGACACACAGATCCAGTTCATTGCAAAGTACACTCCAAACAACTATACACCAAAAGGACAGTGACAGTGATAGTGACATTGACTTCTGCTATTTGTAGAACCAATTTATTAAACTTGTTTATATATGAATTCTAAACCGGGGACCCATTTTTGTACAAAACCATAGTGACCATCATAGTAAGATCCTCCACATTTTATTGCATATGCACAGGAGACGCAACTAACGGTTTACCTTTTAAGGTAGGCGTACTATACTCTGGCACAATTAATAAAAGTTGTAAGTCGCATCCTATACCAGGACATACCAATAGTTAAATCATTTTTTTATTACTGTTTATTAAATGTACTGGTTCCTTGTAAAGTAAATATGTAAATAATTTGTAGATATGGAGAGGTAGTGTTAGAAATTACAGCCCCGGTCGGAAAGTGTGCCGTTAAAATAGTGCACAAATGCACAAAACCTACATTCCACGCCCCCAAAGTAAATGATAACAAAATGTATTTTGCACAATTAATATACATAAAAACGAGTCAGCACGGACTTCGTCACACAATCCCTGGACGAAGCTTTGTGAATCTTAGCTTAGTTATACAAAATCTGATTAGTTATTTCAAAGGGTGACATGTGAAGAGTTTTACATGGACATTAAACTTAATTACCATTGATCGTTGTGCCATGTTTCTGTTGCATTGATTGGGGTACAGTGTTGGACTCAAGTGGCGCTGAGTCGTCACTGAGTCTAGTGCGCTCAAACGGGATCGAGCGGTCTGGGCTGAAGGCCGGTTGGGGACATTGTTTAGGTTATTGAGCAAGGAAACTTTATCTCAAAGGTCCTCTCCCACCCAGGTGTATAATGGGTATATTGCCACCTAAGCCTCTTTATATAGAAACGGTCATTGGGATTTTTTGTCATTCATTTTCTTTTAGCCTTGTAGAAGGTTTGTT
>JAHPZR010051168.1:27500-33147 GCA_019787425.1 Platygyra sinensis | reverse complement strand
ACAATTAGATTATTCGCTCTCGATTTCTATGCGTGATAGTTGACATCAAATTCCCGTGGGGCAACTATCAGCCGATAGTTCCTCGACGGAAAAACTATTGTTTAAACAGAAATCTCGAGCTCGTAGTCTAATTGTCAATAGAAACACAATTTTAATCCAATCAGCGAACAAATCTTCTTTGGGGCTATTTTGTAATTCATGTTATTAACTTGATTGTATTATAATTTGAATCAAGACTGAGGTAGAGGAAGCCACAGAGACTCTATCACAAATGGTGGCTCGACCGTACTTAAGAACACCCCGAGCACAGATAATCCAAACCTCACAGCTTCTACATAGGAAACGAGAAGACTTCTTGTTAGCTTTGTCTCGAGGCCTCATTCCTGAGGACGACATGCTACCAGAACCCAGGAGCGTTTTGTCTAGGTGGGAATTTCTTTAAGATTTTTTTCACACATTGTGTTTAGTAGAAATCTTATTCGTTCTTTGTTAATTCGACTTATTCGTTCTTTGTTAATGTAGGGTACATCTCATGTCGCCATCAGGGGCCAACCAAGAAAGTGAGGTAAGAGTGTTCTTGCACTGTGATAAATTGTTTATTCTGAATACACTAACACGAGACAACAACAACTATCGTTTTTTCGAACATGATTTATTTTGGAGCAACATATTTGCTTGTGGAGTCGTGTATCGTGTACACTTATGTTCAGGATTGAACGCAAGTATTGTTTAATTAGTACTTCATGTTTGGCAGGGTACTTTGACATTTTCATATTCATATCTGACAGAATTGTGGGTGTTTTGGTGACTTTTTACAAATGAGGACACTTTGTGATGCTTGTCATAAAAAATTTGAATCTCATTAGCGTTCAAGTCAAAGAAATACTTACAATATTAACAGCAATCAAATACGTATTCATTTACATTAATAAAAGTTAAAATCCGTCTAATTCTTGCTTTGCGTTTGAATGGAGGTCGCATCAAAGTCTAATTGTTTTATTAATAAAAACGCCTTTTCTAACTTTGGCTTGGAATTGCTTAAAATTTGTAATAGTAGTACCCAGATGCAGTGTTTTAAAGTTCAAAACCACAGTAGCTGATCGAGTTTGTCACATAGCACGAACAAAATCACGGAGTTGCGATCATCTTACGTCTAAGCTGATTCTCTGTACTCTCTGCATGTGACCATGCTCGAGGCATTCAATGTGAATACTCATTAAGGACGCGTCGGTCAGTCCTCTGATGTAGAGGTGTTTCGTGGTGTTTCGTCTGATAAGAAGATAGCCTATAGTCTTGGTTCTAACAACTAGAACCTGTGTTGAGCCAGATACGAAACACCACCAAAAAAACCCTTAGATGTGGCCTCAACTGCATCTCGCTCCATGAACTCGCCAAAAAATAGAATGTGGCTAGAATATCTAGCCGCCAGTGATCTTAGCCTCATACAGATACCAATTCTATTTTTGGGAGATTAAAAATCCTAAGATATGAAAAAATTGTCAATCTTCAAATGGGTAAAGTTATGTACCTTAACAAAAATCACCTTCCTCCTGAATGAAAGTTTCAATGACATCGTTTTTCACTTCTCTTAGTGTGCTTTGTGCTATTTTCACTTTTTTCTTTCCTTTGCTTTAATTTGTGTATTCGCGTATTTTCTTTTGCTCAACTACTTTTTATCCTAAATTACGATCATTATGTTTGCCGATGACAGCATGTTTATTCTTTTGCTAAGTCTTAGGTATCTTTAAAATAGTCCTATTGACTTCCCTTGACTTCCTTGCCTTGCCTTGCCATTGATATGTTTTTAATGTTGATTAATGGCAAAAATAAAACGAGCACAAGAGCATGCTTCGTCATAACTTATATTGACCTCATGCTTGGTCAATAACTTACAATGACATCATTTTTTGCAGTCTGATGAGGATGAAGATAATTACGACGAAGTGCGCTACAGGATTGAACAGTCAATTATAAAAGAACGTCTGACTCGCTTAGCGACGTATGGATCCCCTGGGTCCTCCCCCCTGAGTGATGACGCTGCCACAGAAGAACAAGGAGCAGCAATGGGAAGCGTCAGCTGTGAGGCTGTTCATAAAGATTCAACATAAATTCCTGTTACCTGTGCAAGAATGCCACTGCAAAAGACAAGAAGAGGAAAAGAAGAAAAGCTACTCGGGTTCTTGTTATTTTTTTGTATTCCAGCTCTTTATGTTTCCCATACATTCTTTTAATGTGATGACAGATGAAAAACCTACCATAAACTGCCGCTTGTAAGCCTCCCCCTAGTTAAAGCCCCCCGGTTATAGTCCCCCCCTCCCACCCCAGTTATAGCCCATCAGTTAGATGTGTTTATGATATAGCAAAGTGGCCCAAATAAACAGGAAAATAATAGATATTACATGGAAGTACTGCTCAATAGCTTTCATTGGAATGGTCACACACTGGGGTTTCATCCAGAGGCTACAAAGTTAGAACTACCTTCTACAGCCTAATAAACAGTATCACATGAAAGTACTGCTCAAAAGCTTTCATTTGAATGGTCACACACTAGCCTGCGAACAGGCTCCCAACGAGGTTGGAAAAAAATTCGGTGAGCGAAGCGAGTGGGAGTCGAAGCGTCTTGGCTCCGCACTCCCTCCTCACCAGACCGCTCTCGGCTCGTCCCGCTCGCCCTGGACTACACTCGGCTATCTCCTAAACCCAACCGGGAGCCTGTTCGCAGGCTAGTCACACACTAGGGTTTTATCCACAGACTTCGAAGTTAGATCTACCTTCTACAGCCTAATAAACAGTATCACATAAGAGTAATGCTCAAAAGCTTTCATTTGAATGGTCAGACACTAGGGTTTTATCCACAGTCTTAAAAGTTAGAACCACCTTGTACAGCATAGTAAACAGTACCACATGAAAGTACTGCTCAATAGCTTTCATTTTTTATCTTCACTTACAAATGGTTCATCCCCATAAAGTAAATTACTAGTCAAAAGCTTTTGTGTTGTTGTTATTTTTTACTTTGCTGATGAGAAAACAATTTCGATTGCCATGGTAAAGGCGGTGTCCTTTCGTAACACGCGCCAAAGTCAAGCAACGGTTTCCGTTCAGAGAGTGTTGTGTGACCTCCGACTTGAGTATTGCGTGACTTCAGTGCGAGCGGCGGCGAAGGAGACAATAGGGAACTTAGCAAACCACGACGGCAACGGCAACGGGAACGTCACCAAACAAAAGATTTAATGAGCAGAACAATAGCTGTGCACGTGCGTTATAAATCTTTGTACATTTCGTTACCGTTCTCTGCCAAACTACAACGTGAAATGACCAAGTTTTGCGTATTGTGGAGAACGTACGCCACGACGGCAAATATTTTGGATTTCCTTATGTAACTGATCGTTGGCTTTGCACATTTAGTTTGAGCAGGTGTTTAGACAGATTTGCGCTCTGAACGGGTTTAATTACTTACGAAATTCGAGAGTAAAATTTAAATTCACTTTTTACTAGGCGTCATCCCTGGCGTCGCCGTCGTCGGTGCTTAAGTTCCCTAATGGTAAAGGTGGTCTCAACTTCTAATTAAGTCTTATTTTTCACATTAATTCAGGACGCCAACGCAAGAGCCAGCCTGAAAATGAGGAAGAAATCGATATTGATTTCATGAGAGCAATTGAGCTATCGTTACTACAACACAGCACAACCAGCCAATCAGAGGAGTCGTCAATCAAGCTCATCCAGCAGCTCGGCAAGTTCAAACAGAGATCAGGCACAAGGAGTGCAGACCCCACATGACTTGGCAGTCTTCTCTGTTGTGGATGGTGCTTCTCTTCAGAAAGCTATTGAGTTATCACTGCAAGATTCTACTGTAGGAGGTGGTGATGTTCTATGTTGTTCCATAATACTTCTTCTTTGAGTGGAACCTTTTTTATTGAATTTTCACATTCAACCACATTCAAATTGTTCAGTATACTAACCCGGCATACTAAACAATACCACATGAAAGTACGGCTCAATAGCTTTCATTTGAATGGTCACACTCTAGGGTTTCTTCCACAGACTTAAAAGTTAGAACCACCTTGTACAGCATAATAAACAGTATCACATGAAAGTACTGCTCGATAGCTTTCATTTGAATGGTCACACACTAGGATTTCATCCACAGACGTAAAAGGTAGAACCACCTTATACAGCATAATAAACAGTACCACATGAAAGTTCTGGTCGATAGCTTTCATTTGAATGGTCACACACTAGGGTTAATTTTTTCAAGGTTAACGAACATGTTTATTTCTCCATTTTCAGAAGTATCTTCTCCAGATGACGATCTTCAAAAAGCCATCAAACTCTCACTGCAGGACAGTGGTCTTCCCTCAATGGGACATGATGGCAGTGGACACACAGACAGTTCATTGCAAAGTCATCAATCAAAACACCAAAAGGACAGTGACAGTGATAGTGACTTTGACTTCTGTATTTAGCTCAATTAAATTGAAGAATTTTAAACCGGGGGACATTTTTGTACAAAATAGTACATAATTTAACATCTCAAATTTTATTGCAATGAAGGACGCAACTAAGTTTACCTTTTAAGGTAGGCGTACTATACTCTGCACAATAATAAAAGTGTAATGCCTCCTATACCAGACATACAATTAGTTAATTCATTTTTTTTTAATGTTTTAAATGTACTGGTCCTTGTAAGTAAATATGTAAATAATTTGTAGATAGTAGGGTAGTGTTAGAAATTAAGCCGGTCGTAAATTTGCAGTTAAATAGTGCACAAATTTAAAACTAACGAAATTGATAACAAAATGTATTTTGCACAATTAATATACTAAAAAAGAGTCATCATGACTGTTAACAATCCATGCGAAGCTTTGTGAATTCTTAGTTTGTATACAAAATCTGATTAGTTATTTCAAAGGGTGACATGTTAAGAGTTTTAATGAATAAATTAATTTACATTTATCGTTGCCATGTTTCTTTTGCATTGATGGGGTACAGTGTTGTACTCAAGTGGCGATGACGTCATGGTTAGTGCGCTCAAACCGGATTGAGCGGTCTGGGCTGAAGCCCTGGTTGGGGACATTGTTTAGTGTTCTTGAGCAAGGCACTTTACTCTCAAAGTGCCTCTCTCCACCCAGGTGTATAATGGGTATATTTCTAAGCTTTTATATATAACGGTCATTTTGTATTTTTTGTATTCATTTTCTTTTAGCCCTTGTAGAAGGTTTGTTTTTCAAACCGAAATATCGGGCAATTATATTGTACTTGTTTCAATTTCATTGCTGTTTTATTTAATTTTTTTCTTCTCTTCGCCGTGGGGATCAGTCTACCGTTTTTTTGCATGTTCTTTCTGGCTGGCTTGCCTCTTCTTATCCAATCCGAAGTGTTTTTCTCCAACATATCAGCTGGAGAGTTTCCGTCGAATCTGTCATAAATAAACGAAAGTGTTCTTGCCATTTCGCGTGAAGGAATGGCTCGATTGCTGCATGGATGTTTGTTCATCCTACAAATACGGCAGTGATAATTGCACTTGAAAGGCTTTCTTATCAATCAAAAGTTACTTCTATCAACATCAGAGTATCACTATTAAATTATCAAGGGAGAAAGTGAAACATGCCCGATTTCTGAAATCGCCATAATCATTGTCTCTCTAAAG
>JAHPZR010051168.1:0-17500 GCA_019787425.1 Platygyra sinensis | reverse complement strand
GAGATTTCACCTTAGTCATTAAACCTTGATGGCAGATACTCAGGTTCAAGAACATTAACCTATCTTCACAAAACAAAACCTACCTGCATTGATTCAAAGATGGCTTTTTTGTCTCTGTTACCAGTAAGGTAAAACCCATGAGCATATGAAGCTCTCAGAACTCTTCTTGCATCCAACAATTCATGCACAGCATCTTCAATGAATGATGTGTCAACGTTTTCCGCTGATGTCGCTGCTGTAGACACAAAGATAGGTCAAGGTAAAATAATGTCTGCAAATGAACCAAGTGACCCATTAAGCTAAGTTTATCCTGGTCTCTGTAGCATGAAGTAACAAGAAGTCTTCCTACTCCCCCCCCCCACCACCCCCCGGGTGAGATGCTAGTCCATCGCAGGGTTACCCCCAGCATTAAACTCCTGTTACCTATTTATACACCTGGGTGGAGAGAGGCACTGTGAGAGTAAAGTGTCTTGCCTAAGATCACAACACAATGACATATTATTATGTCCCCTGATAGGGCTCGAACCTGGACCACTGGATCTAGAGTCACGGGTACTAACAATGAATCCACCGTGCCTTAGTGACAAAGATAATTTACTCAGTAATTTTAACTCGGAAATTATCACAGTGCAGAATATACCCCCTAAGTGTTAACCAACTCTGTCCATTCCCAACTGCTTACAAACCTACAGTATCAAAGCTGACCTGTTTCCATGGCAGCAACGGCCAGTGCTGTCATTTTATCTTTAGCTGTACTTAAAAGAGGTTCCTCAAACTAGAAGAAAAGGCCAAGGTACATGTATGATTACAAGGTTACAAGGTTAATGACAAAAGACTCCCCCCCTCCCCCTCCCAACCAGTCTCCAAAAACGCTCCCTGAATCTCAAACACAAATAACCTTCCAGTAAGAATCTCATATGCATGGCAACTCATGGGCTTCAACTCTTTAAGACAGACAATCTATCACCATTAGCCCCAATTTTGACCTTGCTTTGCACTTAATGTTCCGTGTCACAGTATGCTTCAGACTTCCATTTAACACCAAATATCATATCGCATTTTTGACAGTCTTACAAAGTGGTTTTCTTGCATGCCCCTAACATTTTATCCAATACACATCCCTTACAAGTATTAAGCTATCCAGTTTCGAAACGTTTACAAGAATCTACCCCCAACACAAAAAGTCTACCGGAAAAGATGCAAATTGAACAAACACAATCCCATAACTTGTTCACTGAATTTTACGGTATATTTTCACCTCCACTTATTTGCCTTCTCTCTGATCCTCTATCAGTCCTTATATCTCCCCCCCTCCCCCAATCTCATCCCACATGTAATGTCCAGTTCCATAAAATATCTATTCCTTTCCCACGGAAGAATTTTTTTCCAAGATGCCCCACCCCTGGGTGTTACAGAACCCAATCGCTTTTGTGGAAGGAGTGTGGATATTTTCTGGAGCTACAATGTACACAATAAAAAAAGCAGTTTACCTTGTAACTATTTTCATGATTCTTGAAGCGAGAGTAGTAGTGTAGAAAACAATTTAACTCTGTGATTTGATCATTGCGTGCACTGGCCTGTTGATCAGAGAATCCAACAAAAAGGATTTTAACTAACATACGTGAATTCATGAATAATATTATAGCCATGAAAGTGTGAGATCATTGTGTTTTAACTGTAAAGTTGCCAGTCCCAGCTGAAAGTGAGACTAACTTGCACTGAAAACAGTCAAATAGCTAATTCCTATACGTTGACATATAATTATGTTACAAGAGGTATCTGCTGTTAGATAAGGAACAAGTAAGTACGTTAAGGTCAGTTTAAGTCTGCATATGAGCCAAGTGGCTCATCAGGCCAGAGCTTATCCCTGTTTATGTTGCATGAGTGTCTTTTCCCCCCTGGATTGGATGCTAGTCCATCACACAGCTATGTCCAGAAATGCAGGCTAATGAGATGCATGCTCTTTATGATAAGCATCACAAAGTGTACCCTTTCCTATAAAGTCACCAAAACATACATAATTCTGTCAAATATGGATACCAAAATGACACTTTGTGATGCTTATTCATGAAGAGCATTGAATCTCACGAGCCTGCATTTCTGGACATAAGTGCCATCGCAGGGTTACCCCCAGCATTAAGGTTGCTGGTACCCATTTATACACCTGGGTGGAGAGAGGCACTGTGAGAGTAAAGCGTCTTGCTCATGATCAAGAACACAACACAATGTCCCCGGTCAGGGCTTGAACCCAGACTGCTTGATCCAGAGTTGAGCACTCTAACCATAAGGCCACAGCAACAAGGAACAAGTAACAAAAAATAATCACCTCTGAAACTAACTTGGCAGACTCAGATTCCACTTTCTGTACAATCTCAAATCGATTACATCTGCAAGTCAAAGGCACTTTTTAATTATTGTTTTACCTTTAGTAAGTTTTACCTTTAGGGGGATTCTGTTAAAAAAAACAAACATACAATTTAAAGAAATGCATGAAGCTTAACTGAATTCCAGAGGGACAGGGGAAGGGGGCCTTAGCAAAAATCCCTCCTATAGTGGAGGATTGGACATTTTCTGGAACTAAACAATGTGATCCAAGAACAAATTACGTTAGAACAAGTGCTGGGAAATTATCAACAACTTGCAAACTCTCATAATGGATAAAGAGCATTTTTCTACTCACCGGAAATACCCTCCTGTAGCAGAACTGTGCTTTTTCCATTGTTCTAAACAAACCCAGCAAAACTCATGTTTACACTAAAAGGAAACAAAACAATATATATCATATATTATATAGCTTGCTCCAAGAGGGCGCAAGATGAACCCAGTCCTGCACTGTGACTGGCTACCTAGTAAGCATGCAAGATTGCACCATCCTGCCTGCTCAGAATTACCTGTTGTGTCCCGCAAGAAAGTAGACGTTCTTTTTCCATATAACAAATCCTTTATGGACCAAGCTTGTTTGGTCAAGATGGCTGGATATTGGCGTTGTTCTTTTTTTGTGTGTCTTTATGGACCAAGACAGAGTTATAGTTATCAACAAACCAAAAAAGAACTTGGACAATATCTAGCCATCTTGACCTTATCCTTGGTAAATAACCTGCATTTATTATTTAATATGGCAATTTAGTCCATTATGAAAAGGAAAATTCTGATATTTATTTTTATAAGCAATCCAAATTTGCTGAACAGACTTTTATTGTTAGTAACTATTTCAGTCTAACAAAAACAACCAACCAGAAAAACAAAAACAAGTTCTTAACTTTGGTGCATGCATTTACTGAGAGTGGATCTCAGGGATACAATTACAATATTATTATAATTCATCATTATAATTGCGCACTTTGTTAAACTGGCTTGTTCTGACCATGTCAAGGAAATGTTGGTTGATTTCTCAACGGGACATAGAGAAATCAAACTTGATGAACTGCAATCCAAAGATTCGCTGACAGAGAGCAATTGATCCGCAACGATCAACAAGTTCCACGAGAAAGACAAGTCACAAAAGCCCTGCAAATCTCCAAAGGGCCACCATGCTGGTCATGTACTGTAAAGGGCGAAACCACTGACTGCATTAGTTTGAGTCTAACTTTGCCTAAATAATATTTAGCCACATTAATCTACATCTTTACGTTCCATTGTGCTCTGTAGAATCTTTTTATCCAACTTACAGTATTTGTTCATTTGCTGACATTTGGCACCATGGTACAAAATGTATGGCTATCAGTAAATGGGAATAGTTGAGCACTATTCCCCTGTGAAAATAAATACCTTTGTACACTTCATATGATTACATCCTTCATTCTTCTGTATAGGTGATCTGAGAGGGAAGAATTTTCTTATCAGATTGCGACTAAAAATTCTTCAAACAACAAAGACATCCTGTTTAAAGAGAGTTTCAGTCCTGCAATGCAGTATGCTATATTGTTTATATTTTATTGTAGGCCCAAAAGTGGTGCTAATTAATTTTGGACCTTGGAAGGAAGATGCTGGATAGGAAGGCCTAGGGAAACTTGGAGACAAACTGTAGAGAGGGAAAAGGGGGGTTCAGATTCAAACGCTAGCTGGATGCTGGTACATGTGCAAAGAACTGGCAAGCTTGGTGAGCGAAAATAAGAGAAGTTCATTAGCTGAAACATACATGTATATTTTTGTGTCACATAACATGGTTTGAACCACCAGCTGTCACTGTTCCTATGTCTCATAAAATGGTTCGAAATCCATTAGCTGTCTGTGTATTTTTCAATTTTGTGTCACACAACAAAGTTTTCAATTCGCAAGCTGTCACTGTATGTGTCACACAACATAGTTAGAAATTCACTGGCACTCAGGCAAGCTAAATACAATAATAATAATAATATAGAGACAGACAACTCACTTGCAGTTGGGACAGGATTTTGAATTCGTCACCAGCCATAGTGTGTTAGCTACTGTTTCTGTTTCAGGACACTCAGAAATAGCTGTAAGAAGAGTATTTTAGTCAAAACCCCCGTTCTAAAAATCAACTTGTTGTGACTTTTCCCTAATACAATGGCAACTCCTGTTATGTTCATTTGAAATATTTGTTTTCCTTCAGTTTGAGTGGCATGCCTGTGAATAAGCTAGGTGTAGCTAAGTGCATGACCACTATAAACAAACATTTGACATTTGACATTTTTTTTTTTTGGACAACTCAAAAAATGTCAAGAGAGACATTTTGAACTTGCTCACTTCAAACGAAAAAGGGGATCTTACAAGCTGTCAGGCTTGAGTGCAATTCATATCAGATCCCAAACGAGAATCCCATACATAAGAAGTATAGGGCTGCTTATCGGAAATTTTGCAAAGAATCCCTAAATAGTACCAAAATCCTCTTTTGACAGCGTGGCTTGACATTTTTTCACCCCTATATGTAAGACATGCCCATTCTTAAATAACACATTATGTTTTTCAGATCATTACTCTAAAATTGGTACGGTCCACAAAAGCTCCAGCTGTGCACCTCTCAAGGCTGAACACCTGAAGGGGTACCAAAACTGTCTTTGTAACAACATAAATGTCAACTTAATGCCCAAGTCCCACATGGAGGTTGGGTACCCAGGAACCAGGGGGCTGGAGCTGCCGACCCCAAACCCAGGTAGCAAGAGCATTCCAAAAGCCTGCCCTGACTGCAACCCAGTCACGAGCCCGGCCACCGAAACCAGCCCTGGCCCAAGCACCTGCCACACAGAGCCAAGAGCTTGTGGAAATAATAATGATAATTATAGCAATAATAGCAACAACAACAGTAATAACAATAATGACAAAAACAATAAAGAATAGTCTAATAAAATGATAATATAAAATAAAAGTAATAATAATAAAAGGTGACCAGGGTGGGAGAAAACACAAAAACTCTGAAACTCTGCAAGATTCCCCGAACACTGAGCACTGACAGTAAAACTACAAGCACATGTAAAGGCACATGCATAAATTTCAACAACAAACTGCTAAAGCTGGGAGCACAATAAACTGCTCTGCACCAGGCCTACGACAGTAACGCAAACCCTAGCAACAAAAACGTGACAGCACACCACCAAGACGTTAATAGACACAAATGCCTTGCCAACACCGCACCAACTTCTGAGTAACATGCTCCCCATCATTAGTTCACTAAGTTAAGTACATGTATGTTTATCCTTATCACATATAAACAGTACACTAAAAATCACTGCTTGTGTTCACCTTGCATTGTAGGTATCTTCGGCATCATTTCTGCAATTTTTTTCAGCCATTTACTCCACAGTTGACAAGTACAAGGTGCATGGGCTTCATTTAGACAATGCCTTCATTTTAAAAGAAAATATACATTGTCAAATATTATTAGTATCTACACACTCAGTGATCTTGGTGTTTTTAAGCAATCTGATTGGTTCGCTATCTCTGGCTAATGAGCATTATTCACCCCTACCGAGTGAATAATGCGTAAGCCAAACAAAAATAAAGCATACTTTTGAATAAAGCATACTTTTGATTCACACTGATTTGAACGGTGTTTAAAGACCATTATTCTAGACTGTCACGAGGTTTTTTTGAAGATTAACTTTAGATTTTCCATGTTCAAAGATTCTGTAAATAGTTTCGCAAATTCGCGCATGCTTTGTACCGCTTGCACGTTTTCCACGCATGAATTGAGAAGTCAATTAAATCGATTTTTAATGGTTTCATTCTGAAAATGTTATTGAGATCACTTCCAGTGTGTATACTAAAACAATTATTCTTCTCAATCTCGGTGAATAGTGGCAGAATATTTACCTCAATTTAAAGAATAATTGTTAATTAACAACGAGTTTGATGATCCATCTGTGATCACTCCCAACATTTTGTTATCTTGCTCTACATTATGGTCCTACCTGTAATCATATAACTAATGCTGGTGGCTGAACGCAGAATGGAAAATGCTATCTGCCAGATAAATCACTATGTATATATTGTAAATAGCTCTTTGTTTGGTCAACACTTATCCACTGGGCACTGTGGGAATGTGGACATGTAGAGAGCTCATGGTTAGAGTGCTCGACTCTGGATCAAGTGGTCTGGGTTTGAGCCCTGGCTCGGGACATTGCATTGTGTTCTTGGGCAGGAGTGTATATTAAATACTAACAAATTTAATGCTGGGGTAACCCTGCAATGGACTAGTATCCCACCCAAGGGGAGTAGAAATATTCCTAGTCACTTCATGCCACAAGAACCAGGATAAGCTCTTGGCTGGTTAGTAACTGGGCTTGTATGTAGAATAGGCCACTTGCACTAAGAGGTCATGTGACATCGTTTTCATGAAAATGAAAGTTACATGATTTTGCCTTCGAAACACTACTACTGGGTCATCTCTAAACAAAATAATAGTGATTTGGTTTTTCAAACCCGCACCATTTGCTAAAATGAGAAAGTCCGTAGCTGGTCACGTGATCAAAACTTGATTTTTAAAATTATGAATTACCGTTTTTTGGCACAAATTTTGCACTTAAACTTCAAGGAAAATGTTGAAAAGATGATGTGGTAACGTTTATAGCACATCTGAAAGTAACTATCAAATATAAACAAAAAGTATTTTTGGCCGCCATGTTGGAGGGCATTAAGTATGCCCTCCAACATGGCGGCCAATACAAATCATACTAATTTGTTGAAAAAATCAAAGTACCATAAAATATCTCCCTTAAATGCGTTTCCTCTCAAGTTTCGGGTGTAAGATAATTTTTATGTGTTCTGTCGATTTTTGGCATCAGTAAGATTACAACTCACTGTTTAAGGGCGGTATTGGTCATGTGACCTCTTAGTGCAAGAGGCCTATTTACTTCAAGAGTTCAGTGCTTCCCAAGAACACAAAACAATAGCCTAGGGTGAACAAAATACAATTATATGGGACCTGTGAAATGTGACTAAAATTCTGCAAGAGGCAGAATCATGAATTATTAAATTATGAAGGAACATTGTAAGAACTTACCAACAAAAGAAATGTCCATGTCCACAGTCTACAATCATAGGTTCTGTTTCCTCTGAAGAACGTGCTTCAACAGCAAACATGCAGTGAGGGAAGCATACTTGATGGTAGCCTTACAGCTCGGCCACACCCAGGAGAGGGACACCATTTCAGTGTAGGGTTACTCTCAACAAAGGCCTGGAAAGAAAGTACTTTTAGATAATGGCAATGACAATGACAATATAAATTGATTTTTACTGTCTTTTCCACAAATTAAAACCACAAATTGTCTTTTTAGATGAATTGTATCAACTACAGGTAAGTTCAACTTAAACATCAAGGGCCCATCAAACATACTCAGCCGTAGCAGAGCTCTGTTATGGTTCACAGCCCTCATTGACAGCCCTACTGTAGGATAGAGCACTGGTTATATATAGCGCAATCTAGTCCAGAGATCTTTGTTTTGAATCCTACTGAGTTCAAAGAATGTTTCTTCACCTTGTCTGTTCACCCATTTCCTTTGTATCATTTAATGCTCAGCAGGAAATATGTTGATTTTCAGTGTAGAAACCACGTGAAATTGGTAAAACAGTCAGGGCCACAGAATTATCCATCATTTGCCAAAATTTTCAGCTTGCTGGCCTATAGCCAGTGATGGGCCAACCGAGGCACATGCCTCAGTCATTTCATTTGTTTTTGTTGTTTTATAGTCATTGTAAACACTCTAAGTACCTAGGAAGAGAACTCAGCCATGGACTGATTGCCTAAGTCATAACTTTTTCATGGACATAGCCTCAGTCATAATTTTTTCTGGCTATGGCCCTCGTTTGGTTGTACTAATTAACACTGAAAGTATTTCTTACATTAATGTTAAATTCACACAGCTCTTTTACCTTGATATCAAACTGAAGATATCTCCTGGCCATCTCTCGAGAGACAAGACTTTCAATAGTTTCCTGGTAAGTTACAGGACAAAAACAAATTATTTTATTAATCAAATGAACTGGACATCCAAACCTTGGGAAATAGGACAAGTAGTAAGCTATCTAAAATAATTATTAACCATATTTCACTTATTATTTAAGTTTGTAAGTGACTTGAAAGTATGAAGATGCAACATGACATTGGGAATGCTTCTCAACCTAAGCAACCTTTCCCCAGCATTGACAACATTCATTATCATATCATCTTGCATTTTAGATCTCTTTTCACTTTTTTCTACACAAATTATTATGGACCAATTTCTGCGTTTCTTATGCTTCTGTGTCAAAATGAGTCTTTGTATGAAACCTTTAATTCTCACCTTTATATATTACCATGTGTTTAGCTTTCTGTGGTTTTTAAATTTTGTAATGTAACATTGACTCTGAAAACCCCCATGGGGGCAAGCCAATAAAGTTTGTATACGTGTAAACTTTTCAAATGAAAATGTGCTTCACCTACAAATTCATGTAAATCAATGAAAGTTATTTATTTATGACAGGTTTTGCCAAAGGTCTTGTTTGGAATAGAGGTACAACTTGGAAATGACCTACTAGGTAGACCTTGTTGTGGGCCAAACTAGGGCAAAACATTCAACTTCAACAAAACATATTCTGTGTATTCCTTGACATGACTCAAGACTAAACATTAGCCCTGTAAAGGTCACCGCATTGTCTTCTTAGGTGGGGTACTTCACTCTCCTGTGGCCTCTCTGCCCATGGGTTTTAATGGGTACTGGACTTGACAGAATGCTGGTCTTAACTTTGAAATAGCTTAAGTTGTCTCTGCTACAATGTATGTACTTACCACAGGCACAAGAGAACTGCAATCAAATGCAGGACACTGTATGTTGTGAGCTTTGCCTTCCTTGATCTTTACATTCAAATAACTGTCACAGAACAGACAAAAACAGTCATACAACAAACAGTGACATGCTGTTGAGACTACATAAGAGAGCACCCAACAATCAACAGTAATATCACTTAATTATTCAAAAGGCAATCTTGCTTACCCCTCCCAGCAGGATCGGCAGAATTCATGGGTACAAGAAAGCGACAGTGGCACATCTTCATAGACTATTCTATCCTCACAGATGGAACAAACATCCTGCAAATAGAAAGATGGGTTAACATTGCAGGTCTTAAAAAAGTTTTAATTAAAGCTTGCCTTTGGACAAGTAGTTCTCACATTAATACTTATAATTTTCTTTTTTGTTCTTTAATTAGCACATAACTTGTCTGGGCAATTGCCCATCATTAGGAAAATAATCTTGTCTAAGACAACAGGATAACCCTTTTTTTTCCATCCCTGAACATTATCTGGGTCTGAGTCCCGGGTCTGAGTCAACTTGCAGGCTAAACTAATCAGAATTTAAAATAATAACATCTTTATTTTCCACGAGATTCGCAGAAACATGAAAAATAAAATGTTGAGGAGACTGCAAATGTGTAATTTATATTATTATAATAAAATTATTTGAAATATAGGAACATCAAGTGTTAGAAGTTAGAATTGTGGTGACCATAAAATGCTTTTAATATGGATTTCGAAGACATTGTGGGTTTATGGTTGGTGCACCTCATCTCCAAATTGAGAGGTTTCGGGTTCGAGCCTTGCCCAGCGAACATTATGTTATGTTCTTAGGCAAGACACTTTACTCTTGCAGTGCCTCTCTCCAGACAGGTGTATAAATGGGTACCAGCAAGTGTAATGCTGGGAATACCCTGCGATGGACTAGCGATGCAACCATTAAATATACTTACAGATGATCTAAAGTTGCTTTTCATTGTAAGTCTGGCTTTCTCTTCAAGCTCGGCATTTCCCTTTCACATGATCTGGTTCAATTGAGATACAAACATTACACAGTTTCAAGGTAATATAAATTAAAGTAAAGTGGAATCCTGATTTTTCAATTTAACCTCTACGGGAAAAAAATTGGTTTGAAAAATCGGGCAGTTATAGAAATCAGGGTTAACTAAAATTACAGCAATACACTGATCTGAGGGAAACAACTTTTGGTTCAAGCTACTGGCAGGGATGGTTGCAAAAATGGAGGGTTCCAAAAATCGGAATTCCCCTCTATTTGTTTACTAAACGCTAAGCAAAGCAGTTCTGTCTACTCATGAAAATATCCTTACAGTAGTCCCTCTTGAAAGCCTTTGTTTGGATGATCTCCTTCAAGAGCACTGGGTTTAAATTTTATAAATTCAATTGTTTCTACTTGAAGCACCAACTGCACCTAACAGTGATGAGTATTACCAAGTTGTCCAGGGTGAAAGTTGATGATACACAAAAATGAAAAGTTACTTTTCAACGACCTTTTTTTTTTCACTTGGGCTAATTGAGGTCTTTGAATTACTGGATTACACCTTCCAAGCCTAAGAAACACCACAAAATTTCCCAGCACCTTGCCTTTGATGCAAAATAAACTCACTTTCTGGAAGAGTGACTCCTGCCTTTTCACAAGCTGCAACAGGATCTGCCATCCATGCTTCAATTAAAGCTTCCTTTGACCATTCTACAGTGATAACAAACATATATATATGACTTGTATAGTCACTGAAAGATCACGCAGACATGAGAATAAACCTGCCATTTTCCTCCTTCTCAAAGGTGTCCAATATTTACCATGGGAATACTACCCTAGGATTTTCAGAGACGACCTGAACATAAACAATGACATGAATTCACATGTACGTGATTCCCGAAGACTCATAATTTCCTGTATACTTACCATGATTTCGTAGCAGACCTTCAGCAGTAAATAAAGGGACCTACACAAAACAAGTGAAGTCTTACTAATAATTATTAAATAATAAATTTGAATTATGGCAAGAACTCTGCAAGCCTCTTACAAGTGTTCAGTAAGTTAGTGTCCCACGCCAAAAACAGCCCACAAAAAAGTACGGGAGGAGCAGGGCACAAAAATCAAGAGAATTCCATTGTTGATCCAACACAGAGAAACAGTAAAATTCCACTACCTCTTTACTCCCATTGAAACAAAGGGAATGATGAATGAATGTTTAATTAAATTACCCTGAGCATATCAGCAGTTTCTACGAGCATCAAGTCCTTTGCCTCTTGAAGATCCTGAGCACACAGACCTCGGTACTGCTTCTGAAAATCAAATAATATTAATAAATAAAAAATATAGATTTAGCCAAGCCTAAAAGGAATTAGTAAAGCTTCCAGATGTAACCAGTTAGCCATAAATTAATGGACAAAACACAACACGTTTTTCTTGGATCATATCTACGCAGTGAAAACAAAAAGATCAATAGCAAGCAATTCATTGTTTGGCTAGTGGTTTCACCATTTTTTTCTATGCAAAAACTTGACAACAAAAACATGAAGACTATCAAATTGAACATACAATATTGTAGAAATGACACTGTACTATGCAATATATCAGCCGGGACTTTCCAAGAAAAGATTGTGCAAGGAATATCTCAGAAGAAAAGTCCACAGTGCACCAGGGGCTAATTCTTGCCAAATTTCTGCCTTTATATGAACCCTCTTCTTCTGCCCTAGAGTGGCTTAACTTGCGATCCTGAGTCTGACCTGGAAAGCAGTCAACTTAAAAAAACATGATGTGAAGATTGATCATCGCAGTAAATTTTCCAATTTAAGCAACTGGAAAGAAGAAGCCTGAAAAAATCAGGGCTTCAACGGGATTCGAACCCGTGACCTCCGCGATACCGGTGCGATGCTCTGCCAACTGAGCTATGAAGCCACATATTGGGAGCGAGGTCAAATTATTGAGTTCAAATTATTGAGTTCAAATTATTGAGGTCAAATTATTGAGTTTTTTCAGGCTTCTTCTTTCCAGTTGCTTAAATTGGAAAATTTACTGCGATGATCAATCTTCACATCATCTACAACCGCAGTACAAATATGAATTATTTCATATATATTTCACATCACTTCACTGCACGGGAAAACATGAACTCAATAATTTGACCTCGCTCCCAATATGTGGCTTCATAGCTCAGTTGGCAGAGCATCGCACCGGTATCGCGGAGGTCACGGGTTCGAATCCCGTTGAAGCCCTGATTTTTTCAGGCTTCTTCTTTCCAGTTGCTTAAATTGGAAAATTTACTGCGATGATCAATCTTCACATCATCTACAACCGCAGTACAAATATGAATTATTTCATATATATTTCACATCACTTCACTGCACGGGAAAACATGAACTCAATAATTTGACCTCGCTCCCAATATGTGGCTTCATAGCTCAGTTGGCAGAGCATCGCACCGGTATCGCGGAGGTCACGGGTTCGAATCCCGTTGAAGCCCTGATTTTTTCAGGCTTCTTCTTTCCAGTTGCTTAAATTGGAAAATTTACTGCGATGATCAATCTTCACATCATCTACAACCGCAGTACAAATATGAATTATTTCATATATATTTCACATTAAAAAAACATGTGACCTCAATGAGGTCCTGACCTGAGATGGCTACATGACACTGACCAGTCAGCAAATACCTTGTTTATAATAAATGACAGCTGCCAATTGACTAAAATATGGATGTCCAATATCAAAGATGTCCCTATGGTTATGGCACTTCTCTCTTTTATTTTTCGAGGTACAGGCTGTATAGGGCTCAGCTATTACACACACAGTACAAGTGTCACACACTTGAATGTATGTATCAGTGTTTCCGCCAGACCGCGCCATTGTGGGAATCTCGCATTGCATTCAGAGAGGGCCCCCAGAATAATGGAGAAAGGGCCAATTTAGCCCCTTTACTTTTACAAGGCCACATGCAGGCTTAACCCAGGCATAGTATTCTAATAGCATGTCCCAATGCTCAAAATTGCAACAGACATGGCTGCCAATAAACTAAGTTAACATTATTTACAATGCAACTGAAATTTCTTTCTTAGCAACCAAAAATTCTGGTTTAGTTGCCATAATCGTGACTTCATTTCTCTATGTTGAGGATCAACAATGGTTATTTACACACACTGTTCTTCTAGAAAAACCATATTGAAAGATCTTTCCTTCTAAAACACTCAACATAACAAAAGAAGTCAATCCATCCTTTTGCTTTGCTGTATTGATTCTCTTGCACCAGAAAACTTCCAAAATATTATGGCTGACCGTGTTTGAAATCGCCCTATAATGCATTGCAAACCCTTGGTCATTGACTACGTCATGTATGTCATTGTATTGTTCTTTTGACATATGTTGCAGTTAATTTTTGGTTTCAGTTAATTTTATAATTTAACCAGTTAGTTTTTTCTAACTAGGTGATTTTATTTTTAACTAGTAAAGTTTTTTTCTAACCAGGTGATTTTATTTTTAACTAGTTAGTTTTTTTTTTTCTAACTAGGTGATTTTATTTTGAACTGGTTCATATTTTTCAAACTGGGTTGAAATTTTCAAACCAGGTTACACCTGTAATTGTGTCAAAGGGGAAGGGTGAGTCTGGGACTAATAACTTACTAGACCAACAAATATGAGCAAATTTGCAACGATTGCTTGTGTGGCATAGTGGAGATGAAGATGGACTTCAAAGTCAGAGGTTTGCAGTTCAAATCCAGGCGAGTGCAAAATAATAATAAAAAACTGGGGGGGGGGGGGCTAGGTCTAGGGATAGGGTTAGGGGGGTCAATAGGGTTAGGAATTGGTATAGGGTTAGAGCTGGTGGTGAGCGTGTTACTCTTTTTGAGAAACACCCCCCCCCCCCCAATTAAAAAAGTGGAAAAATCACCTAGTTAGAAGAAAACTAACTAGTTAAAAATAAAATCACCTAGTTAGAAAAAAACTAACTAGTAAAATTATAAAATTAACTGAAACCAAAAATTAACTGCAACACATGCATGTGTACAAGGGGCCTTCATACTAGTATCTGGCGAACAGACATTTGCATTTGGCGACTATTTTTAACCAAATATTATCTATTGGCCCTGTTCCTAAAAAATTGGCCCCTAAAACAAGTCTTCAGGGACCACTTTGGCCCACAAGTAAAATTTTCTGGCTGAAACACTGATATATGGACACATTGACAATCACATGACAACCAAACTTTTTTGGCTTGATGCGCTACCAAATTCAGGAGCTCCACTATCAACACAATTAATATATTTGTCTGGGTGAAAGGAAAATCACTTACCATGAAATTTTATAATTCTATCTTGCCCACTAATTGCTCCTTAGTTATACAGGGTAAATGCAACTTTTACAATGGTTGGTAACATTATTATTTTCTCATTGAAAGGAATATTATAATTAGCAATATTATGGTACCTCGTCATCTTTGTTAAAAATAAATGGCTCCTCAACTGCATTGGCACTTGGAGATTCCTGCAAAGGAAGAAGGAATTAACATTACATTTCTTTTTATTAAAAACAACATCAAAAATGATTTTAAAAATTACTTCTTTCTGTCAGTACAATAGAGCGGTTTTCAATTGAGTGTCGTAAAACCAAAACCAAAAGTAATTACTCTAGCCAATCACAAACGACACAGACAATACAGTGAACCAGTCAAAACTAGAAGTAATTACAGGTAGCTGACGCAAAGAACGGGAAAATGCATGCGAATGCGTCACGATTGGTTTCGGTTGAATGTACTTCTGATTGGATGAAAAAGCGGTGCGAATTTTTTAAGCCAATCATGTAGCGTAGAAAGTGCAAAACCAATTACTTTTCGACATTCAAATGAAAACCACTCTAACTGCATCATCAGTACTTAGAATATGGTTACTATATCAAGCTGATCATGGTCTAGTATCAGAGTAAGGGTACAGGGATCAGTGTCCCAGCTGGCCCACCCCCGACACCCCTCCCGCCAAAGATTTACCAAGTACCCTAGACCCCCCTACTGGGCGTAAATCAAACAAGGTGCATCGGGTTGTAGTTTAATCTTACATTTAGAATTTAAACATTTTGTCAACTTCCAACAAATTAAAAGAGTGACAAGTTGTTCTTCTCAGTGCCCCTCCACTGTTCTTCTTGAAAGGCTGGCTAGAATTTTCATAGTAATGATCTTGTGGGTACCGTCGTTTGTATACCCATGATCAAGAAATAAAACACAACCGAACAAACTGTTTGCCATGGACAACTTCATCCTTTGCCTATCAATTAAAATTCTTTAAATAACACATTTTTTTCCTGTTCTAATTCTCAGGAAGTAAGACGTAATTTTGGTTTGATTAGACACTCCAATTAAATGAGGCTAATAAAACTGCTGTTTTTGAGCCTACTTACTAGCCAGCTATGGGGAAAGAAACGGTGGGACTGACCTGCTAGCAAAGTAACATACCATGGTACCTGCTTGAAACACATTGATATAGTCCAGAGGCTTGCAGCAGTCATGAAGGGGGAATGTGTTTCCAGCCTGAATAAAAAGAAACAACCAAAACACTGTTACCTCCCTTAACACTGAACGTCAGGCACCCAACTTCCAAGGTAACCACGGGCTATTTGACGTCACTCTTTCCACAGTTTATACATGTATACCCATCAACCAGGAACCACCATATGGTATGAGTTTCAAAAAGCCCCACCTTAAGGTTGTACTAACAAACAAATACCTATACCTCCAGGTCAAGCACGAGGCAAAAAGAAGTAATCAATAAATCATGATAAATGGTTTGTTACAAAAGTCACCCTGCGCCCCTTTTTTGAACTCCACTTTTCAGTAAGACGTGGCTCTGTTATATCTTTTACATATCAGTAGAAGTGATTGAATATTTTAGATACACTTTTAAATTACCTGGAAAATCTAGACCCTGCCGTAGCAAAGCGGTTTCCGTGGAGCAAAGAGCGAAGAAACAGGGTTTCGGCGTTTGCCCGCGCGAAAAATGGGAGCGAGAGCAAAAATAAGAAGGAGGGGGTGGGGGAGGGGGAAGGAGGAAGGAAAACGCTTGCCGCCAAGCATTGTGATTTTCAAATACTCCGTTCGCCAGCGAACGGAGCTCGTGATTGGCTGGGGCTAGTCGAACATGTGTCAATCAAAGGTCTTAAAGTTCTGAGTGCCGGAAAGAACATTCGAAGCTTGCATTTGTTTACAAAAAGCGTTAACTTTTCTCACGAAACGAGTATTTAGTTGTGAGCTTCGACAGTACGGTAGGAATCCTGTAGTGCAATGCCGACGCTTTGGTATTTCGAAACCTGACTATTACTGCAGATCCAATTGCGACACAATTTGCAGCTGTTCCTTTAATTTTAACATCACTTTCTGTATGCCACATGCGCCAAGGGCAAGATAAATAAACCACGGGACAGAAAATTCGCACTACTGCGTGGGAAAACTGAGTGATTTCGACTGGCTTGTTTCATGGCATGCTTTTGGATTTTATCATGTAGGTACTCTGACATTTCATAAGAAGCATTTTTCTTGAGAGAATTTAGAACCTCTGGGTACAATTCTGAATGAGCTGCGGCATGTCAGTTTTTATGACATATTTGCCTTACCAGTCATTTAGTCTTCTCGAGCACAAGGATTATACAAACGCGACTTGAATACTTCTCACAGATTTGTGCTAAAACTTCACCCTTGCGGTCCCTCCTTTAGACGGATTGAGTAGAAATATAGCTCGATTATAAATTACGAAATTTAACTTTGAAAGCCTGCATTGGTCGCCCGGAGTTATCAAGATTTCTCCGTCGTATGCTCTTTGTTTCAGACATATTTTGACAAGTTAAAGTTTGTTTTGGTTCAAAGTTCACTACCGCGACGAAAGGGCGAAGATTTAATTTGATGAGTGGCTTTGCCGCTCACGATCGCAGGTTCGTCACTAAAATACGAAAAAAGAATCTCTGGCACCTAGGGTAACCTTGTATGATTCTTATTAGACGGGAAAATAAGGTGATCCAAGATTTCGAATCTTGCGAGTACAAGGATTACAAACGCAACTTGAATGCTGGTGATGACAGCGTGAAATCAGTCAGGCATGAAAGGCCAAGTGGGCGGTTTTGAAAATCACAATGCTTGGCGGCAAGCGTTTCCTTCCTTCCCCTCCCCCACCCCCTCCTTCTTATTTTTGCTCTCGCCCCAATTTTCGCGCGGGCAAAACGCCGAAAACCCTGTTTCTTCGCCCTTTGCTCCACGGAAACGCTTGCTACGCAGG
>JAHPZR010051167.1:22500-25486 GCA_019787425.1 Platygyra sinensis | reverse complement strand
TAGTCAGGGAGCATATGTAATCCCGTGGGATTTTTATGGTGAAAGCAAACCACCTACTAGATGTGTTAAGGGACCCTAAGGAACACAAACAGTGTTGTCGGCAATTTTGTAACCTGCACCGGCGGCCGCTATGGGGGGTCTAGTCTTGGACCCATATGGCTCTACATGGAATCGAGGCTCGAATATAAAATGGAGTGTAAATACAATCAACTGTAATAAATTTCCACAGAAATACCAGAAATCTTTAATATAGTCTATGTAATACACATCCATAGACTAAAGTAACTAAATACTAATCACGTGATCAACACTGCACGAAAGCGAGGCTGGTCGTTTGTTGTCTTCAAATAAGAATCAAAAGCATATTTCGTCTTCTGGAGTTGTTCAGAAAAATGACTGCAACAAGTGAACTACATGATAATAGGCTTTGTTTACGTGAATTGAACTACATTTGAATACGGTTTGTTCTCGTAAGACGAAATGGAAGTGAGTCTGTCTAATTAGACCTGGTCTAAGTCTTGAACCAACGTCGTGTCGAACCAAATTTCTCTTTGAAAATTGGCGCTTTCAGTACGAAGAAGATATACAACTTGGTTGTGAAAACAGAATTAACCAGTTTAGCATTTAGAACCACTGCCCCGTCAAACCAAATGGAATTAGGTTCGTCACGACGTTGGCTCAACGTTTGGAACGGCCTTAGCTATGCGATATGTTTGTCATCTTTTTTACACACATCGCTTAACTGGTTAGCCGACTTCTCGATAATCGTGCGCACACTGGCCTGGGTGCCTCACAAAGAACGCGTCCTGGTAGAGGCTGAAGAGAGCTTGAAATGTAACCGTGTGCGCTGCTTCTCCTCTCTTCATATGGTTCCCACCGAGAATCTAGCTGTTTCACAGTGGAGGGCACATAGAGATTCGACTCGACCCAGCACTTGTCCAGCCCGCTATAGCGCTATTCTCGATGAATGCACCGATTGTGCGAAGTTGGGCCATCACGATGTGTAGCTCACCAGGACGAAGTATTATATGCCCAAGATCTTGACGGGTCATCTGCAACTTCTTTGCCGGTTGATACAGTCCCATGTCAAGCGATATCAAAGTCCTCCTGTTCTGTCCTACAACTGTCGTCTTAACGTCCTGTGCTTGCATCAGAATGGTAAGCAGAGTCTGCCACTCGTGTGCTGGTGCAGCGATCAGGGGAGGGTTGCCAACTCGTGTCAACGACATGGGACTACTGATAGTGGAGTTATAGCCAGAAGGAAAACTGCCACTTCAGAGTTAATTCTCTGTTCCACCATTTGTGTTCATAGTGCTACGCGGGACAACATTCATACGTACCCTTACTTTCTCTTCCCCGCAATTCACAACCTAAATGGTCCCCGACTTTCTCTGTCCGACCTCGTAGCTCAGTCGGCAGAGTAACTGTAGATCTAATTCGAAGGTCGAGGGTTCGATTCCCACCGAGGTCAAAAGATTTTTTCTTTACCTCCGTGTGGTTCCGTGATTCCCTTTACTAGGGCTAACGCCCAGTGGGTTATTCATGGGTTCAATTAGCACTTTAATTTACACTTCAGAGCTAATTCTCTGTTCCACCATTTATAGCCAGACCACACTGGGATGTCGGTACTAGGGGGCTGACCGTCTTCAGTTTCTCCATTGGTGATCGTCCTGGTCAAACTGCATCCGAGAAGCCATGTGAAATCTTGGTTCTTGATGTATGGACATTGGTCTTCGGTACACAAACCAAACTGGGGGAAGTTGGGACCAATAGGCTTTCCGGAAGGCGCAGGGCAATCTAACAAGGTTGTCACAGACTCAGGAAGCTTTCTGATTGAACGGCGACTCTGACCAACGGGATCCACGGTCAGTTCTGGTGCTACATCGCCTGGCTCCTGCCTTTGGTAAATTGCCATCGCTGTGACGTGGAAGGTATTCTTGCCATCAGGAGTGTCCTCTGCGAAATCCACATTATCGACCGCAAAAAAGACGTGCCTACCAAAAACTACATCAGGGGGGTATATATAGAGCATTATTCAGCTCCATGCGCTTTGAAACGCCAGCTTCGACTTGGGCCTCTACTCTCAGGATCCTGTTGTAGTCCACTGACATTCCAAATCATGTAGCATGGCTATGAGCTGCTTGCTTCTCACGGCCGGATGTACAGCTATTCCCACGGCTAACTGCAGCGGCAATCCGACGAGGATCTTACAACATGGGACTTCTTGTTTTTGACTTGCCTCTCAGTTAAACACATCGACACAGTGGTCTGGGATAGAGCCATTGCACGATTGTACACTTCCTCAGATTTCTTTCCAGCAGAAAGCTCATATTTTGGGCCTTGTATAATCCAACTATAAAAACAAAACTGAAAAGCTCTGCTGGTACGTTCTCATCGGGCAGGTTTTTTAGTGAACCTGTAAACTTCCACTTTCTACATTTGGTGATAGATTTCCTAATTGTTGCGGCGGCATCAAACAGAGTTTTCATATCGGCGTCTATGTTGCGGTCTGATTCTCAGCCATCTGAATTGCTTGATCTCTTGTCCTCTTGATACTGACTCGGTCGGCCTCATTGACACGTTTAGGTGCATGAAACTCTATCTCTGGTATCTCGCGGAGTAGTAGCTGCTTCAAGGCCTTTCGTCCGCCCCTCGGATTTTCCACATTGTTAGATTCTAGTATGTAATTCGGGTATAGTCACCATTTTCCCACTCCTTCAATTCATCTCCGTCATTGTCAGTAATTCTATTTGTGCTATAATCTTACCAGCCAACTTCTCAGATGATGATTCAGATGTTTCTTTTCGTAAAACATGCGATCCATGAATTGCCCAGCAGTTTTTGTGGTACTTTATATCTATCGAATGAGCATCATCTGGAGCAATTGATGTGTTGAGTTTAACCGAGAGCTTATCATTGCCTGACATCCCAATGGCAGTGCGAAGGGACTCACCAGCAGAAGGTACTGATGTTATGCAGGTTCTTA
>JAHPZR010051167.1:5000-17500 GCA_019787425.1 Platygyra sinensis | reverse complement strand
GGCTGAAAATATTCTTGTAATATTCTTAAATTATAGCTTATGACATTTCCGTTTTAGAATTTATTGGGGTATCAATTACAAGTGTTTGGTATCTGGATCTGTATCGCGTTACATTGTGCACGTGCTCCATCACTCTTCGTTGCAGTCAGCGAGGCAAAGATGTCACTTCAAACGACACTTGGCCGTTTTGGCTTTGAAAACCGCATTTCGCACAGAAATAGCGTAGTGGAAACGAAAGTACCCGATTTTGTTTCAACTATGTCCAGGACAATTAAAGTGCATCTAACCCCAAATTTTTTTTCTCGAATCTACTTGTTATTTGAAATACTTCCGCGAAAAATATTTTTTGATTCGGATAAATCCTCGATTTTCTGTGCGCCGACGAAATCTCGAAAATAGCTCCAAACACCGCCATATTGTTGCACGACCGAGTCTGGGGAGAATGGGTCCAGCAGCTGGTGTGACGTCTACCCAGGAAGATCGAATATCTCCCGTCCTCTCATTTCCTTAAGGATGGTGCAAAACATATTCGAAAAGTGCGCAGAAACGCCTTCCAGAGGTGCTATCAGCAGCTGCAGCAATATCCCAGATTTAAAGAAAGTTATACCATACAATTTAATAGCGATGATCGGGAAATAGTACAAAAAAACGTAAACGATGGTTGATTTTGTCGAATTATCGAACCAGCGAACTATCTCTGTGAGAACCTGTGAAGAACTCTTAGTGGAATTTGTTCCGCAGACTTTCAAACGCTATTTTCAAAATTTTCTACTGAAAGCCAACCAGCAATTTGTAGAGATACTAACGACAACCTACATCTTCCAATCCCACAGTATTTATAACATATCAGGCAAAGTCGCGCGATAAATTACGAAGCATTACGACCGATATATAAGCTTACTGATATGTAAACAAGTCGCAACTATACGCCGCCAACCAACACTTATTTCTCTTTCGATTCAGATAAAAGTCGAAGACTAATCCTTTAACATTACATGATATCTGAACAAAATTGTTAGACTCACGGAGTTTTTCGAAGGTTTGGAAGACAGCAGTTCGACAAAAATTCTGTGTAATAGTGTCGAAAATATGACCGCGTAACATTATCTGCAGACCGCTTAGGGAGCACATCCTGTTCGCTTATCCGAGGAATTTCACTGCAAGCATTGAGAAAAATTTCATTGTTTATTTGTAGTTAAGACTTAAAACGTGTAACAATGTGAAATCGGTAATTGTATGAGATGCTACCTTCCGCTTTCCTTCCCGCAGCTTCAAAATAAAGATCCAAACAATTCTACGATTTTCAATCGCCGGATCGGATCGACGCCAGTGTTTTGGAGGTCATCACGTCTCGAAAACTGCAACACGATAAACACGAAGCATTCCAGAAAGTAAATTACAAACTGGATTTAATAGAGCAACCATACCTTGACAAAATACATTCTCGCTAACGACAACTGTAGACGGCTTTAAACACTCGTGGAACCTTGTGCTTAGGCAATGAATTTACCATCCAAAGCAGTCCTTGAGTTTTCTTTCCTGCTTTTCGTTTCCTCCTCCTGCACTCCGTATCTAGCTTTCCATTCCTAATATACAAGCAGCTAGTCCGTAAAGAGGTCTTCCCCGTCGTCGCTTGAAATATTGTAGAGTGCTCTCAAAGCTCCAAGCAGTGATTTCACAAGGTTGTCAAACGTGCTCGATCGAAGTTTATTTCGGAGTCTTTCGAATCGAAACTTAACTCTGACTCCAGTGATGAAAAAGAAATGATTCTTATCAAAATTCGGACGTTTTAGTCCCAAGATATATTGGAAAGATTATTTTTGCTTTCGATTTTCTCGAGCAAATACAGAGAGCTGACTGAGGCGCCATTGTGTTTGGTTCCTGGGTAGACGTCATCAGCAACCGCCGCCCCAGACTCCCTAAAACTCGGTCGTGCAACACTTCAAGCGCGACTATGAAAGGGCATAGAAAATCGAGGATTCAAGCAAATTCAAAATTCTTGCGCCCAAATGCTTCGAATAACAAGTAGATTCGATTTAGCGAAAAAAAGTTTTGAGGTTAGGTGCACTTTAAGCCGGTAATCACTTAAAACTGTAGTCATAAAACTTGTATTTACAGATGTTTCAACACACAAATTATATCTTTCCTTTTCAAAATTTCTGCCTCGGCTTAATTCTTAAAATATTCTTAAAATTTCGCAAATTTCAGCGTCGATATTCTTATAAAATATATCCTTATATAAAAAAAAAAAGAGTGTGTGTCGAGCGCGTTACTAGTGAAAACAGCATAAGACAAATAATGTTTTCTGCTTATGCTCACGTTTATGTCGCGGCTGTTTTCACTTGAACAAGTGCTTATGCTTGTGCTTGTGCTTATGCTCTAGTGAAAACCAGCCTTAAAGACGCAAACCTGTTTTGATTAACACAGGGATGATTGATTAACCTTACACAAAGAATATAGCTGACTTGTAAATTCTTTTTTCTAGACTAATACAAACAATTTTAACAACTTTTTGGGCTTTGAACAGTACTGTTTTGAATGGCTGTGCTCAGTTCTTAAAGGTAACTCTCCACTGTACCTTTTATTGTGCTTAGGTCATAAATTAAGGTTGTACTGTCCTGTTGCATAGCAACAAACTTGACCCATTTTTTACAATCAATAGCATCTATCTTAAAGACTGAGCCCGTGACCCCATAGTATTTTTATAAAGATCTTTTTATTACACAGAGAATAAGATAAGGCAAATTGTAAAGATTCTGTGGGGCAGATAATTCTTAATTTAAATAAAAAGGAAATTTCCAAGTTGGAGAAATTCAATTCCAGTTTTTTTTACAACTTCGAACATGCATTCCTCTTTTGTTGTTTAAATTTTTTTTTTGCATTAAAAAAAGGGGGAGGGTGTGTGTGTGTGTGTGGGGGGGGGGGGGGGGAGCAATGAATCAGTTTTTGAGATATTACCTTTGTGGGAATGGTATTTTTCACGTTCATTTAAGGTGCAAATTAACGGTCGGACTAGTCCCTGGGGAATGATTTAATGAATGCCTCCATAGGCCAATTTTGATATATTAACATTCAGCCTAAAACAATACACCTCTGTACGAGGCTCTGGGGAATAACTACAGAGTTTGTAGGGTTAAATCCCAAGAGCCTTATGCTGAGATCAATTGGTCTATTGTTGACTGACAAAACAGCGTGACAAACAAAACCGTTCAAAACATTTGATCAGTGCATTTGAAAGTTAATACGAAGAACGATCGATGATCCCACTTCTATTATAGAAAAAGAGCGATTGCAAAATGCGGCCACATATCCACTTTTCAACACGAACTGCCGTCTGACGGTATATTTCTATATACAACACAGACGGTACTTTTGTTTACTCTTAGAGTGGTAAAAGGTGATGACTCTGTAACCTGTATCTTCGCTTGACGTAAGTTGAGAAAGACATTTTTTATCGCTCTCTAGCTCTTACCTTGATAAAACTGCCACATGCAACGACTCTGACAGAAAATCAATCGCAGGCCGCCATTACTAATAATCCAGGTTGCGTTTTTTTCCGCAACAGCACGCCTATTCATTGGCTAGTTCAAGATCACATGACATCTAACAATGAAATTGTTTCCCCTCAAATGCAGGGGGCGGGCAACATTGCGAAAACTGCGACGTCAAACGTAGTCTGCTTGCAGCCGGTTTTTTCTCTAAGGGTCACTTAGACGCCCGGGCTTAGACGAGTGTTTAGTCATCGCGAAAGCAAAAGAGCGATATGGCAGTATGGCCGAGTAGGGAAGAAGGCGAGAAGAGAAAAAACCGTCTGCGAACTCTTTTTAACTTTTCGAACCTTCCGTCAGCCCAGCAACGGAGTACCTGATTGGTCAATATGTGCCCGATGACGGATAGTTGACAGAAGGGTAAATAAAGCATCACAAGTTTCGCGTGAAGCATAACAAAGACGAGCGATGTACAAGTCATGCAATGGCAAATCATCCCGAAATCAAGAAGGGATCGTCTCGGAGAAGCTTAACTGTTGAAAAACAGTCTTGGCAACAAGCTGGTGTCGGTGACCTAAAATACAGACTCTTGGCTCTCTGGTTCTGCAGTAGAAGTTTTTCTCCGGACGTTTGAAGATTTCGATTTACGCTTACAGCGTTGTTGAGCCTCGCAGTCATCGGAAGTTGCTTCAACATCGGCTACGACGGGGTTTAAGTTAGCCTTGTAGAAACGGGGTAGCTAAACGGCGTTCCAAATTTTTAACTCACACCTCGCACAGACACTGAAGAATTAACTTGGATTGTTAGAAACGGGATCAGAAGACCCAGTTCCCCAGATAAAAGTTTGTCCAATGTGTTGAATTCCGTCGCCTTTGTGTCCTGTAAATGATCACCTACAAAGTCAACAGCAATCCCCAGAGCACGAGGCGTCTTCGGTTTAACTACAGAAGCGAGCTTCTTAGGCTCTGGTTTCAAAATCCGCCCAATAAAAGCATTTGGTATTTCGGAAACATAACGCAAGAGTTTTAAGCAACGGTTCGTGACACTCCCGCAAGAAAAATTGATTTTGATTAGTTAAAGGGCCCTTGTCAGCAACACCTTGTTTTTTGTTTACATACTAGAATTTGGCTATAATATTTTATTCGAAGCCTGTCGAAACGAAGAAAAATCACTGTAATACCACTCAAGATAATTAAACATACCTTCAGGAACACAGCCTAAAGTAAAACAATAAGGATTCGCGTCACCATGCTATATCAATAATTTCGATGGCATCGAAAATGGCGAAGGCTGACTAGGGCCTAGATTATTTTGACAGGTGTGAATGTCCTCGAAAATGGGAAGAGTCTGCAGTCTTTTTTACTACTCGTGCGTGCCGCGCCCATGTCTCGTCTCATTCTCCTTTAGGATAAACAGTCTCTCCTCATAATCCCTACTGAAGTTTCGAGAGAAAAACAGACTGCCAGCAGTCTACGTCAAACGGGAAACAGTTCACTATTACCCGCGAAATATTGATCGCTCTTGCACGTGATCAGAGGTGGCCTGGTCCCGGCTTTTCAAAGCTGGTTAACAACTATTCACCGAAGTGGAAGTGGCTAGCGGTGGATATGTAGGGAGGGAGGGAGGGGGTAAATATCCAACGCTAGTCACCGATACTGAGATGAATAGTTTGTTTTAGTATATACTTAAACAGTGAGATAATATACACCACAAAAAATTAATTTTGACGATTTCTTCACTTCTCACGGATGCAAACTGTGACGAAAAATATGAAGGCACAAACCGAAACACTTTAATTGTATCTTTTATTATGTTAATTTATTATTTTATTTCACCATATGTTTATCTTAATTTACACTGTCTACTATCTTTATCTATTTCCGGTAATATGCTGCATATAAACACGCCCCAATGTAAAATTCCCATTGTACCTGAAGAAGGCTGGTTTGGCCAGCCGAAATATAGTACACCTTCAAAAAATCGTTCCACGTTGTGTCGGTTTCTGCCTTCATATTCTTCATTTAATTTGTGAAGCCGATTAGATCACTACATTAATCCAACGCATGCCAGCAGGATCATCGTTCCGGTTGCTGCTTAAACATTTTATAGCAAACTGGGAAGTCATTTTTCCCGAGTTGCTCAGAGGTAAATAGCACATGATATTCGGAGTTTGACGAGCCAATCAGCGCGCGCGTTCAGCACTATCCACTGTTTTAGTATATAATAAATAACGCTATCCACCAGATAAAATCACTATCCAGCGGATAAGTGATGACGAAACAAACCTCACTATATACTGGATAGTGATTTATCCGGTGGATAGCGTTATTCACTGTTCAAAAAACTGGGCCCTGATGTTTTGCTATTGTTTTGTTTTGCTATGAGCGGGAAAGATAAACCAAATCCTGCTCTTTGATTGGCTACCCGAGCGGGGAAGGTGGAGCTATCTCGCCCTCTCGGGACTACCCACTGTGTCCCGCAAGAAAATCTCCCCGAAAGCCATATAATAAATTCTTTATTGACCACGCTGGTTCGGTTAAGATGTCCAAATATTGACCCGCGTTCAGGAGCCCTTTTTTTTGCGAGTGTATGGACCTCGACTCCATCTCGGTCCATAAACACGCAAAAAAAAAAGCTTGGCCAATATCCAGCCATCTTGACCTCACACTTGGTCAATAACCCATATGTAACAAACTGTTGTCATTAACAGAGCGATAGAGAGACTGGGGTCTAGTGAAATCATTGTAGTTTATTAATGTAATTTGTGATAATCGGTATTGACATAAATTAATATTTTGCCGACACGGAACAGAGAACTGGGTGCGAGCGTAGTACGCGAGGGTTCATGGGAAGTATGTTTGTAAAAAGAGACGGTTGAGTAACTTGTGACATTCTACGGTCAGCCTTGCCACTAGCACTTTCTCATAAGGTTTATTTCTTCTCTTCATCACTTTTGCTTGACTAGTTATGGATGAAGCAGGCGCGTCAGGAAAGTCATCACTGAAAACAACAGAGCTCTTCTAATTGAGATCAAAGATCTCGTGAATTCTTCGATTTCTGACCTTAAACGATCTAACAAGTCCATCGCTTCCCAACAGATGTCAGAGGGCAAAAGGCTGAACAAGATTCCGTTCCTCAATTCAATGAAAAGAGCAACGAGGAGCAATACAAAGCTAACAAAGCTATCAAAGATGCCGTTGAAGACGCCCAAATTGCCCTCCAAAGCAACGATTTCGAGAAGACCAAACAAGCCTTAGATAAAGACGACCAGTAAGATGAGAAAAAGATCAGGGCCGAATCCAAGGCAGCTAGGTTCACGAAACGTTTTGCATCTCCCTCGATCCGGAAAAGTAACGTCCCTTCGATCTCAACAACTGCGCAGCTTTCCGCCTCACAACTACAAAATCTGTTTACGCGTGAATAAACCTGCAGTTTTCGTCTCAGAGATCCGCATCTGGTTTGTACTTTGCTTGTGGCAAACCCGGGCATTGGAGGGTTTTGTGTCCTAATTTGCGGTTTAATGTTCCTTCTAATGCCGGTCAGAGTCTCAAATGACCCACTTCGGACTTCGATTTGGAAGAAGATCTTGTTCATGAGGATAGCGACGAATTAGTATTTCTTCGTGTCAACGGAAATTCTTTCGAGTTTAAATCCGGCAATGATATTTGTCCGTTAAAGGACGGTTACGTGGAGCCTTTAAAATTCTGGGACGACATTCACGCGTCTCAATTTATTCTGGATGTTATTAAATATGGCTATAAATTACCGCCTCTTCAAATTCCTCCGCCCTTCACAGCTAAAAACAATAGTTCGGCTTTGTAGCAGCCAGCTTTCATCGAAAGTGCCATCAACGATCTCATTAGCAACGGTTGCGTCACTGAAGTGTTTGAAGCTCCTGTTATCGTCAATCCTTTGTCCGTAACTATTCAAAAATCTGGCAAAAAGCGTCTAATTTTAGACCTTCGCCACGTTTATCAGTTCCTTTATAAGTGCAGATTCCGGTGTGAAGATTTGTTTATTGCGAAAGAGATTTTGAGTCCTGGCGATTATATGTTTTCTTTTGATTTGAAGTCTGGTTACCATCATGTTGAAATATTCCCGGACCACAGGAAGCATCTATCATTTGTGTGGACATTTTCCTAAAGACGCACCACATTTTTCCAGTTTTATGTTCTTCCATTTGGTCTCAATTCCGCGCCTTACTTGTTTATTTTAAAATTACTGAAGCCTTTGGTCAAGAACTGGAGATCTGAAGCAAAGTCGATCGTGGTTTATATGGAAGATGGTCTCGGAGCAGCCGCGGACATAAATGATAAGGCAGAAATCGCTAGTTTGCAAGTACATGCAGATTTGCTGAAATCAGACTTTCTTCCCAATGAAGCCAAATGCGTTTGGGAGCCCACTCAGGTTATTACTTGGCTCGGAGCCATACTTAACACTTCTTCCTCTGAAATTTCTGCCACTGACATGCGGATTACCAGTGTACAAGAAGACTTAGCGGCTCTTTTGGCAATTTCCTCGTCTTGCCATCCAGTTCGTAAGCTTGCCTTGTCTTTCGTCTGAAGCTTGGGCTGAGCTGAATTTCTGGAAATCTAATGTTGCAAGTCTTAACGGAATACCTATTTGGCCTGTCAGGAGCAAGCCTTTCGAAGATCGTCTACTCCGATTCTTCTGGCTCATCTTGCGGCAGTTTCATCGAGTACGAGGGGAAGCCGTTCCATCAAAACTGGTCAGATTTTGAGAAAGCTCAAAGTTAGAACTACATTCAGAGAGCTGTTAGCCCTTTCCTTATCAATGAAAGCCTTCGCGGAGTCTTTGAAAGCCCAGACAGTCACGTGGTTTACGGATAATCAGAACGTTGTCCGGATCCTTAATTCCTGATCTAAGACTCCAGCATTACAGGAGCTTGCAATGGATATCCATCGAAGTTCTTTACTTAATGCTGTGAATATTGATATGCAATGGATCCCAAGAGATCTTATTAGTGTGGCGGACGATATTATCAAGTTTATTGATTATCACGACTTCATGATCAACGATGCGGTCTTCGATGCCGCCTTGACTACTTATGGGGCCCACATACCTGCGATAGGTTCGCTTGTTCCTACAATGCAAAAATCCAGTGGTTCAATTCAAGGTTTTACCAGCCTGGTTCGAGTGGCGTTAATGCGTTTTCTCAGGATTTGTCTCATCATAACATCTGGCTGTGCCCCCTGTGTGTTTAACGTGTAAAGTTATTAAGGATATGGAGCTTTACAGCGCGCAAGAAACTCTGATCGTTCCCCTTTGGAAGTCAGTCCACTTTTGGCCCATCATGTGTTCGGATGGTTTCCATTGGAGTACATTTATCCATGTCTGGGTTATCCTGCCTAATTTCCTAATTTATTCATTAGAGGGAAAGCTAAGAACTCTATTTTTGGTAGCAAGCCTTTTGTTTCTTTAGCCCTACGTCTTGAATTTAGCATCGCCCCAAGATTAGATTCCGAGTTACCTCTTAAAAGTTTTCTAGTTTTTTTTGTGTCTGATTCCATTTGGGCTAGAGATTGCAGCTGTTCTTTTCAATATGTGCTGTTAAGGCCCCGTATTTGCGTGAAGTTCCTATTATTTGTTAGTTATTTGAAGTCAAACGCGTTATGCCTTAGAAAGGCATCCATGAGAGGCCCTAGAGGGGCGTTTTATCACATGTTTTTTTTTGTTTTGCACCCTAGAGGGGTTTATTATGTTGACAATGTGCGAATGCCCTAGAGGGGCATACATGTAGCCTACATGTAGTGTTGTGTAACGTGAGAAGTGTATCGCCTGTTTTGCACCCTAGAGGGGTTTATTATGTTGACAATGTGCGAATGCCCTAGAGGGGCATATACATGTAGCATACATATAGTGTTGTGTAACGTGAGAACTGTATCGCCTGGAGAACAAAGTGGTTTTCCTTACTGAAGACAGTGAGTTAAATACAATGCAGCATTGTGCAATGTGTGCATTGCTGCCTGTCTCTTTGATATGTTTTTAGGTTTGCTTGACATTTTTCCTCTTTCTTATCCTTAGATATTTTCAATTCCGTTTATTGGTCTTCAAAAGCCGAAAATTCTGCGAGAGTGGATCAGCTAATGGAGAATCCTAAGTCTACCGTCCTTACTTCCAGAGCGTCTGGGAAAATTACTTGAGAGCTCTTAACAAGTGGAGAACCTTTGCTAGTGACGTTTTGGGTACCTCGGAGTTTCCAGTCAGACCCACTGATTGTGCCCTCTACTTGCAACACCTCCTCGAGTTGAAGAAGTCCGTCGCTGCCATCAACTGCGCCTTCTACGCGTTCAAGTGGATTCACCATCTTGCAAGCGTTGATTCACCAACATTACACCCTACTGTTGTTGCCGTGAAAGAAGGAGCTGTTCGCCTTGACGGTCAGCAAATAGTTGATAGAGAGGAAGAAAAGGAGCCTCTGCACGACCACCACCTTAAGCTTCTTGCTGCAGTGGCTAATCTAGAAAACCTTTTACAATTAAGAAATTTTAGTCATGTTCATTCTTGCATCAGTTCTTGCATTTTCCGGTTTTCTTAGAAGTTCTGAGTTATGCGTTATTCGTAGCAGAGATGTTCAGTTTAACGAGGGTTTCGTTAAAATCAGTTTAGAGAAAAGCAAGACGGACCAACTGAGGGAGGGCAGATCGGTCGTTATTGCTGAATCCTCGTCGTTCACGTGTCCCTGTTCTTTACTTAGGCTGTATATACTCGAGGCCCAGATTCCTGAAAAGTCAGACGAGTATCTTTTTAGGGCCATGTCAGTTTCAAGCAATCAGAAGCGCCTTATCTCTATAAACAAGCCGATTAGCTGTTCTACCTATAGGCAGTCTTTCAAAAAGTCTTTCGCGAATATTGTGCCAGATATCTCTAAGTTTAGCACTCAATCAGCTAGGTCAGGTGGAGCTACTTTAGCTGTCAGCTCTGGTGTTTCGGAGAAGAATCTTCAGCGCCATGGTCGCTGGGCTTCAGCCACAGCGAAGAACATTTTTGTTAAGGATTCTCTTGCCAGTAGGTTAGAAGTTTTCTAAAGCTCTGTCTCTGTGAGCTCAAGCCCTACCTTTAGCTTTCTATCTTGGGCCTGGCTGACCAACACGCCCATGCCTCAACCTTTGTGCGTGTTCGGTTGTGTAGTGAAGGCAAAATATGTAATTTGTGATAATCGGTATTGACATAAATTAATATTTTGCCGACACGGAACAGAGAACTGGGTGCGAGCGTAGTACGCGAGGGCTCATGGGAAGTATGTTTGTAAAAAGAGACGGTCGAGTAACTTGTGACATTCTACGGTCAGCCTTGCCACTAGCACTTTCTCAAAAGGTTTATTTTTATTGTGTAATTAGCGTCATATGAATTGTCTTTTTCATTCTGTTGTTTAGTAATCAACCTTAAAACCCCAAAGGTGGCGCCATTGCATTTGGCCGGGGGTACACGGTCCCTATTTTCCCTAACAAGGGGTTTTTTGGGTTTACGTGTCCGGCTTTGGCGCATGTAGGACGTTACTTGATGTATCTATTATCCACTTTGCTGTAAGTTAATTGTCACAATTAAACAGATCTTGGACCTGGCTGACCAACACGCCCATGCCTCAACCTTTGTGTGTGTTCGGTTGTGTTAGTGAAGGCAAAATAATATATATTCCTTTATGTCTGGAGGGTAATTTTGGTTTAACGTCACAAAAGCGGCCTGAAAAATGCAAATGCGCGCTTAACTTTGGCGCGTGCGCTTACCAAGAATTGATGCATTACTTTACCAGCAGAATTTTAAAGTAGCTACTATAACAAATACTTCAGTAATTAAACTAGTTTGTTCGGTTCGTATTGGGGAATATTGGTCTCGTTCATTTTTTTCCCAGTTTGACAATTTTGACCTCGCCAGCGGCTCGATCCATAAACCTGCAAAAATCAACTCGACCACTATTTCTCCAATGCTAAAGATAGAAATCCTGCGCAGCGTATTTGGTCGTTGCAAAATTGAAAATTGTAATACTGAGACTAAACACTTGAACCCTGAGGAAGGCAGCATTGCCGAAACGTCGGTGCGTTAAGACTCTATACAGCCTCAGTATTACAATTTTCAATTTTGCAATCACTATTTCTCCAATACGGACCTCCCGCTGGTTCAACAACATATGTATCATCATATGTATCAAGCACCATGCGTATAGTATAACATGAGTATAAAAAATACTTCTTTGGCTTACCAAGGTAACATTTTCAATGCCTTGTGTAATGTCCGCTAGGCCTGAGCTACACGGTTCCATGACAGATTTTTCGGGATCAATAGGCATTCTACAGTCACGGCATATTGCTACCTCGGCAAAGCATAAATACTCAGAAATTAGTCAGCATAACTGTGCATCCCGACAGAAAAATAAGAAAGGTATCTAAAGAGTTATGATCAGATACAAAACAACGCTGCATTGTGAGATTTAAAATGGTTTACGATTAAATTTTCCTAATGCCAGGATTATTTGAGGGAACGTTACGCTATCTCAGGAAAGTCTGTTGAACCTATCTGTACCGTGACGTAGAAATTACAGTTCTTTACTGTTATAGAAGCCACACCATAAATAGAATGCTAATAAAAGAGGCGCATTATATTTTTCAGGTTCGTGTCAATCCAAGAAAACTATATCATGTTGGTCATTTTTCACAGTAAAAAGAGTGTTCAAGGTAACATTTTAATTAAATTTATAATATCGCCACCCCAAAGCAAGGCTTGCTAAAACACCGCTTTTCGTACCGTTAGCAATAAGATGCAACTTAAAAATTTCAGCATATTGACTTTCCTCTATCATAAATTAACAAAACTGTATAGACTTACCAGAGCCAACAGGAATAAATATACCCGTACGTTTAAGAATCGTCTTTGAAAGCGCCTTATTGATTCCACGGTCAGCCTTGCGTGATTTCCCATGGCCATGACTCGATAATGCTTCTGGCACGCGGCATCGTTGAGAGCCTCTCCGCCACCCCAATGCCTAACTGAAGA
>JAHPZR010051167.1:0-2500 GCA_019787425.1 Platygyra sinensis | reverse complement strand
TGCCTTTGATGTATTTGAAGTCAAGGAGACATATCCCATAAGTTCGACACAGCATTCTCTCTGAAGTCGAATGGGATTCTCCCCAAAACTGGTCGCTTGAGTACCGCAGCAAGTGGTTTGGTGGTCATTATACACGGTGATTTTTCTTCCATAGGGTATAGGATATGGAACCTTGTGAGACCAAAGCGACCACACTGAGCCATGTCGTTTCTCGATCTGGCTATAACGTTTCTCAGTTTCAGTAAGAGCTCTTGAGGGCATACTGGAGCGGGTTGGCCACCTTGCCATGAGGCAGGCCCCTAAGCCGGCTGGATGATGGCATCAGTTTGGATTGCTATACTGGCAGCATCTGGATTGAAATATTTCTAGAAGTGCGCGCGCTTGAGATGAGTGCTTTGATTTCGGTCAAAAGCTTGCTGTTCATTCGCTTCCCAGTGTAAATGCAACGTTATTCTTTCAAGCGTGTTCTGAGTGGTGCAGATTTGCTTGACAGATCTTCAGAGAATCTCGACAGGTAATAAGTCACAGCACCAAGCAGTGTTTTTAACTTCCTCCTTGCCTGGTTGGGGCTGGCATGGCTTGTATGCTATTTTGTTTCCTGGGTCTGGTTTGACTCCTTTGTCGGTCAGCGTTACCCCCATGTAGGATAACTCAGTCTTCCTCAGTTGGAACTTGCCAACGTTTAGTTTGATATGCTTGCTGTTGGCATCGTTCTAGTAAAGGCTGATAGTCCGGGCATCATGATTGGTGATGTTGCCTTCACCTCGATGGTGCTTGCCCAATCTCCCCCAGAGCCATGCAGGATGTAACATCAGCAAATGGCCTTTCTACAGTACACTTTCCAATGGTCCTTCTAAACTTTCGCATCCTCTTCTTCTTATCGGCATACTCTATCACGGTAGCCACACTAATGCCCAAACGGCCAGATTCCGTAGCTGCCATTTCTCCATTTCTTCCAATAGGCGTGATATGAAGGATTGCCCTAGTAAGCCAGGCCAAGGCCGTCGATACCTGGGTTCATCAGCCTAGAGGGACATGCCTCAGGGCAAGCCGATCTATGATAAACAGCCCTAAGGTAAACACCTCAGGCATTGCCTAATAGATTAACTGTAAGCCAGGATGCATACAACATGCTCTGCCGCCTAAATTGGCCATAACTCAGAGCGCCCACCCTCATGAAGTTTCGCACAGGTGAATGTTACTAGAAGACAGAGGTCTGGACATCATACCCCCCACCCCCCCCACCCGCATGCAAAGTCTATATCTACCTATCACCTTTAGCCAGCAGAAGAAGCTTACTGCGACCAATGGTATTAGCTCGCAGCACCCACCCAGTCAGCTTACCTTATATTCAATAATAGCCATCTGCCTTCGTTGAAGATCCCCGACCTGGACATCCGGACAATTAAATTTGCTTCTTAGACAGCACAGGCGGCGGCCCATACTACCACTGGGAGCTTTACCGGAGCTGCAACCATTTCGATGGGAAGAAACATCTCTGTATTCACTCGTAACGATCCTCCAAAACCCGGTAGCACCGCTTCGGACTCTTCTCTGCTGACTACCGAAGCAATCTTCCCCTCTCGAGTAATTCCACTGTGATTTTCCCTCCACTAGGCGGTAATTTGCACTGCTCGCAAGATTGCGGTATTGTGACAGTTTCTAAGTTCGCTAGTTTCAGCGCGCACGCACCCCGATAACAGTTTTTCAACGCTCACTGTCAAATACAAAGTCCCAAATATTGCTATCCTTTATGATGAAAGGCCGTCCAAATCATATACGGATCATTGCAGCGAGCGGCTTACAGGTTCCGTTGGCATCCCGCTCTAGAACTCACCAGTTTTTTTGACAAAACTCGTTTCACAGGAATATTAAGTCTTCACATATTTCGCCCATACTTTAATTAGCGAGCACGCACGTAGTTTGTGTTACGCTACTGGCCCACCGATTCCTCGGGTTTGAGAACACTGGTTTCGACGATCTTAGGTCCCGCACATATTTGGCATTCAGTCTTAGCGACCATCTTTAAACGCACCTCCGTTAATCGCTGCTTGAGTCCGCCTTAAGCGTTCTCGAGCGCGGAGAAACACACGTTTGGCATTTGCACACGACATATTTAGTCGATTCAATTGGACCGATCGTTAGCCGAGCGTGATTCTGCATGTAGCCCGTATCGCTGCCCCTGTGTTCTGGTTTACAGAGAGCTGCTTAGTAATCTTCGACCGTGAAATTTGCCTTAGCCTTATCGGCCGCGATTATGGCAACGCTGTTTAGGACCCAATCATAGTGGATCGCTTCGCCCCCCCCGCCAACCTTACTCTCAAGGAAGCAGAACGCACTACTCCAGTGCTGAATGTTAGATTTTTATCACTTACTTAGGGTATTAAAAGTGTAGCCCTACATTAGACATGGCGCTAAGCTTGATTGCCATTAAACCAGACTTGAATAACCTTATTTGATCTCAAGCCCAAACAAAACATCCTTCTATCTCTATGCATAC
>JAHPZR010051166.1:17500-22404 GCA_019787425.1 Platygyra sinensis | reverse complement strand
AATGTCGTGGATAAAAGAAACTTCTCAAATATTGCTGCAGACAACCGTGGCACTTGCGGAAACCGCAAAATAAATCGTTTTTAGTTCAGTCTTTGAGGAGACCTCTGGAGGAGACTCATTCACCGATGGAGGGCCAAAATATCGGTTCAAGTTGAAATGCTTCTCGGGTTTTTTTGTTTTTTAATTAATTTTTCGAAATCATTGTGTATTTTGAACTGGTTTACTGTTAACACTAAGCGCTGGCCACATACATAACATGTAAGAGAACGTGCTATTCCGAGACACGAACGCGACCAACTTGATAATTTAAATTAGGTCCCCCCCCCCAATCGCTTATGGATGATATGAAAAATTTGGCCCTGAATGAAACACCAAATCCATTCCTCTTACCAATTTTTTTCATCAGTTAGCAACGATTAGTTCATTTTTTTCTCCAGCAGGAAACAAAAGCGAGCATATCTTCCTTTGTATGTTTTGAGGAAAACAAGGGTATCGATGTTACAAACTTTAAGAGGAAAACAAAAGTAACCAAGTTACCAAATGTTGGCGTTGGAAAAATAAAAACTATCACGTTTCGCCTAGTTCAACGTGTTAATGAATGTAAAAGTGAACGGAAATTCAACCGTCAAACCACAACAAGATAGTAATGTAAGTTCATTTTTTGGGAATTGAAACTAGCAAAGTTACAGTAACATGGCAGCAGACTGCCTCAAAACGGACTGGACAGTCCTACATAAACACTCTGACCACTATCTGAGATTGTCTCATTAGTTTGTACAATTTAGTTTCAGGCGTATTTTGAACAGTTCTTGCACTAGCTGCATCTGTAATTTTTACACCTTTTCTTTAATATTCCTATTATGGGGCAAAAGCAACAAGCACAAGAGAGCGAAAAGAAAAACATGAAAGAAAATCCCAAAGAGAAGAAGGATGCCGCTCAGTTTGTTTACCGACATACCCTAACATCCGTCGTGTGTTAAATCTTTAGGGGGACCAGAGTTGGGAGGCGCGGACTAAAGAGCAGCCCATGTTACAACCCTATAAATAGCAATTTCGATTTGAAGTTAAGAGGTGAGCGTTCTAATACAAATTCTTCATCTTCTATTTCCTTTTTAAGTAATTTTTGTGGATATAGATAATACTTGGCGAATAAACAGTGTGTAATTAAAATTTGATTATTGACTTGTTAGCGACTTGTGGATAGTCCCTGTTGCTCCACAACCAAAACAAGGAGAAGAGTCCTTACTGAAACCATTCTTGTAAAAATATGGTCTGGTTTTTCAATTAAGATTTCTTATGTGCTTAACGAATACCCAATCTTGTGGCCAATAGCACAATTGTAGGGCTACCTTAAGCTCAAGAAAATGTTGTAGCATTGACTTGTAGAAATGCGGCAAGTTGGTTTGCCTCAGAAATTTTTTCATTGTAAGTGTATTTAAGAAAAAAGGTTCAGGCTCACCATGTTTAATTCAGAATGTATGTTTTTTTTTTTTTTTTTTTTTGGGAATCGTCACTCAGGCTTGCTCTTTTTAATAGTCTAGAGATCCAGGCAAGTGTTAGTGACTTGGACATTAAACTCAACATTTGGCGCGCGCAAACCTCCGTGACTATAATCAAGAGACATTACTTTTCGTTTAATTTTGTGTTGCTTTTTTCCAAATAAACTTAAAAAGAAGCGAGTTAGTGGCTTTGATCTATTCAGACAGAGTATCCATATCGATATTGAGTACACACAGCTGTGAAATTCCAAGACATTTTGTTATAAGAACTCTTCCCAACAAGGTAAGGTTGCGCGATTGCCAGATGTCAAGAATAGTGCTTAGCTTATCCACTTTTGCTTTGAAATTTTTCAATTCGTTTTGTTTTTGATGGTAAGATATACAAATTCCCAGCGCTCTAATTGGCTCCTTTGGCCAGTAGAATTGAAAAGGCTCGTCAAACTTGTGCCTCCAGGGGCCTAGTCACAAGGATTTAGTTTTGGATGGGTTTAATCTCAAACCGGACACAACACCAAAGTTATTTAGCACTTGGATAGAATTTTTAAACGATTCACAACTCCTACATATAAGTGAGGTGTCGTCAGCGAACTGGCTTATTTTGAATTCTTTTGTTAAAGATCTGAATACCTTGTATTTCTCTGTTTTGCCTTATCTTGGGCAGCTATCGAGGATGTTCAGCAGGAATCAAAGGCGTACAAAGATTCAAAGAGATCTCATCAAGAAATGCTCGATAAGCAAACCAATTTGATACAACAGCTACAGTCAGAAATGAGAAATGTTCGTTACGAAAACGACAAACTGCGACCGTCGCTAAAAGAGGACCCAAGAAAATTGTTCGCTTTGGAAAACTATACAAGGAAAGAGAACTTAAGGTTCATGAACATCCCGAAACGACAGGAAGGAAACTGCTGCGATATAGTATACGACTTAATCGAAAACGTGCCAAAGATCAACACACAGGATATTCGTTTTCACGCTGTTCATCGCGTGGGTAAACCAGCGGCTCAGAATGCTGATGACTCTACTTCAACGCGTCCGAGACCAATTATTGCAAGATTCTTGAGCAGGGAGCACACAGAGCAGGTTCTGAGCGTTAAAAATCGACTCAAGACATCCGATAGATACAAAGATGCGTACATAACTAAAGACTACGCTCGGGCGATTCAAGAGGAAAGAAGATCGTTAATCAAGGCTATGTTCGCTGCCAGTGAAAAGGATTGCAATGTAAAGAAATCAACCGAAGCCGCTTTATTGACAACCAAGCTTATGACATTAATTCTATCCCTAATGAATATCGACCAGTTTGTTGAGTAGTAAGTACATTCCAAGATATGTGATTTTCTTTCTTCCGCCGTGTGGCACAAGAAGAATGCAATTGATCCGAGTCTTCTATGTGGCTTGTTCCCGGACTCCAACCCTCAAAAGGAAAATGTATGTATACCGAAAGAGGACTCAAATTTACTACACCTGACAAATTGGCGGCCGATTACTTTACTAAATCTGGACTGCAAAATCGCGTCCAAAGCAATAGCCAAAAGATTCGAAAGGGTACTAAAACTTCTTATCCATTCGGATCAAAACTGGATTTATAAAGGATAGATATATCGGCCAAAATATCAGGCTAATTAAGAAAATATCCCTGGGATCCTCCTCCAACTGGATTTCAAGAAGGCATTTGATACCATTGAATGGAAACTTATTCAAAAGACGCTTGCCCTCTTTAATTTTGGCGATAGTATTCAACGATCGATATCAACCGTCTGTACGCCAACCGGAGAGTTCCGTTATGAATAATGGCTTTTGTACCAACCCTTTCAAATTGTCGAGAGGTGTGAAACAAGATTCCCCTTTGTCTCCTTATCTATTTATTCTGTCTGTGGAAATCTTGGCGTGCAAGATAAGGCAAAACAGAGAAATACAAGGTATTCAGATTTTTAACAAAGAATTCAAAATAAGCCAGTTCGCTGACGACACCTCAGTTTTGTGTGGCAGCTGCGAATCGGTTAAAAATGCTATCCAAGTGCTAAATAACTTTGGTGTTGTCTCCGGTCTGAAATTAAACACATCCAAAACTAAAGCCTTGTGGCTAGGCCCCTGGAGGCACAAAGTTGATGAGGCTTTTCAATTCTACTTGCCAAAGGAGCCAATTAGAGCGCTGGGAATTTATATATCTTACCATCAAAAAACAAAACGAATTGAAAACTTTCAAAGCAAAAGTGGATAAGCTAAGCACTATTCTTAACATCTGGCAATCTCGCAACCTTACCTTGTTGGGAAGAGTTAACGTTCTTATAACAAAATGTCTTGGAATTTCACAGCTGTTGTACTCAATATCGATCCTTGATACTCCTTCTGAATATATCAAAGCCACTAACTCGCTTCTTTTTAAGTTTATTTGGAAAAAAAGCAAGACAAAATTAACCGAAAAGTAATGTCTCTTGATTGTAGTCACGGAGGTTTTCGCGCGCCAAATATTGAGTTAACGTCCAAGTCACTGAAAGTTGCGTGGATCTCTAGACTATTAAAAAACGAGCAAGCCTGGGTGACGATTCCCAACTACATTCTGAATAAACATGGTAGCCTGAACTTTTTCTTAAAATACAATTACAATGAAAAATTTCTGAGGCAAACCAACTTGCCGCATTTCTACAAGTCAATGCTACAACATTTTCTTGAGCTTAAGGTAGCCTACAATTGTGCTATTGGCCAAGATTGGGTATTAGTTAAGAACAAAGAAATCTTAATTGAAAACCAGACCATATTTTATAAAGAATGGTTTCAGTAAGGAATCTTCCTTGTTTTGGTTTGGAGCAAAAGGACTATCCACAAGTCGCTAACAAGTCAATAATAAAATTTAATTACACACTGTTATTCGCCAAGTATTATCTATATACACAAAAATTACTTAAAAAGGAAATAAAGATGAAAGAATTTATTAGAAAGCTCACCTCTTAACTTCAAATCGAAATGCTATTTTAAGTTGTAACAATGCTGCTCTTTAGCCCTCCTCCCAACTCTGTCCCCCTAAAGATTTACACAGAAGATGTTAGGGTATGCGGTAAACAAACTAGCGCATCCTTCTTCTCTTTGGATTTTCTTCTGTTTTCTTTTTCCTCTCTTGTGCTTGTTGCTTTTGCCCATAATAGGAATATTAAAGAAAATGTGAAAAATTACAATGCAGCTAGTGCAAGAACTGTCAAAATACGCTTGAAACTAAATTTACAAACTAATGAGACAATCTCAGATAGTGCAGAGTGTTATGTAGGACTGTCAGTACGTTTTGAGTCATCTGCTGCCTGTATGTAACTTGCTAGTTCAATTCCCAAAAAATAACTTACAATTACTACTTGTGGTGTTTTACGTTGAATTTCGTTCATTTTAAATTCATTAACACGTTGAACTAGC
>JAHPZR010051166.1:0-10000 GCA_019787425.1 Platygyra sinensis | reverse complement strand
TGCCCGAACCTGTAAAAAAGAAAAAAAATATTATCAACAGCAAACAGGGGTACTTGGAATCCTATACATGTAATACAATTCCCCTTCATCAAAGGACAATTTGGTTTAACCTATTGGGTTGATAATGTCATTGTGTATTGGTCACGGAATGCCACTAGAAATTCTAGCTGTCCCCTTTCATACTTTGGTAGGTGAGGTTATAAACCAGACAGTAATGGACCAAAATTATTTTTTACAATACAGTTGTATTTCTTGACAGTCCAATTTTAATATGAACTTAGTTACCAGATGTGAAAAAATAACTGAACTAAGAAAAAGAAAACCGAACTGAAAAAATAAAATCCGGGGCCATCGTAGCAGAGAACTATGTTGACTCAACTTAGCTAAAGAAATCTCACCGTAGAACTGAACTCACTTATTTTAGGAAAGTTCACATCGACGGAGGTCTTCCGGACTCTTTGTCCCTCAGAAGTGGAGCAACTTGAGGCTGCACCGTCCTGTTGTTGTGCTACAAATCTTCGTGTTGTGTTACTCGGGACATAGATTCAATCAGGTTCAATTGATCCAGTCATGAAAGGTCAATATTCTCGATGCGTTGGCTGAAGCAACGAAACTCCCGTGCAACGAATAAATTTTCGTCTCTGCAGACTGCAGTGTTCACACTGGGACCTGAAAGTTATAAACGTTCACAGATAAACTGAGCGTACGATACACAGTGAACTAGCCATCCCGCCAGTGGTTGTGATACAGTGTGATACCACGTGCAAGACAATGGTAAGCAAGCATAAGGCGACTAAAGTCTTCGCGTTTTAAAAAAGTCATGGCCCAACGAAGAAGTTTATACTGAAACATACAACAGCAGTTATACGAACCATGAATTAACAGGAATCTCTTTTTCGTATCTGGCTTCCAGTACGGTAGGTGTAAGACCGTCTTCGTCTGCCTCTTCGTCGACTTCATTTCCCTCACGCGAGCTGTCATCTTCAGCTAAAGGTTCGTCCTGGTAAGGTTCAATCTGACTGAAAATGAACTGTACATTGTCGTCCTCTTCTTTTTCCATTTCGTCTTCCTCGGGTTCGCTTAATGTCTGCGAATAGTCGCTAAATTCGGACTCGCTTGACACGTCTTCTCGCTCTAAAAACGCCTTACTTTCAGTAGAACTTCAATGCGTAAACAAACTTTTGGCACCCAAATGACGTCACGTTAAAAAAATTTTGTGCTTAACTCAGACCCATTCTCTTGCCATTTTTGAGGGCAAAATGGCACAACTTTGAAGGCTTGTACAATCGTCCATTTTAACCCTAAACATGTAAAACTTTGGAATCAAAAACATTTGAAAAAAAAAAATTTCGCTTCATAGGCACTTTAAAGTTTACACCTTATTGCCATAATGCCTTAATGCCACATTCCCATAGCGCTTTAGCGGCGTCAAACCCCCAAACCATCCCAATAGTGCACTCTGCACTAAAAAGTACTTCTTCGTTAATAAATGTACCTTTTGCCTGTAAGTAAGTACTATTATTTTAAGTGCAAATACAGTTTATTTGTATTGATTAGCATTAGGGCAAATATATCGAAATTAGTGTAAGGGTATGTAAATTGTAAATTTTATTGTAAGTATTGAAAGTATTGTAAGTAATATTAGTATTGTTAGCAATGTATTATTGTAAGTAGTGTTAGTATTGTTTATTAAGTGGGTGTTCCAATAAAATAATTTGTATTAAAAAAAGGAAAAAACATCATTATCATATGAAATCCCCAGTAGCACCCTCGACCATCGCGGAAGTCAAGTTTCCAATCATAATTGTCTTGTCAATATTATTCTATAACGAATATTGGCAGATAATATTGTTATGATAATGGGCACGAGGCCGGCAACCTATTGTGAAAGTAACACGACTTGCTATGAATACCTTACAGTAAACAGACAATAGACCCCTACCGTATATAGGCACACAGACCAAGCACAGATACTATCGCGTGCCAGTTGGGATGCTGTTCTACCGCCGCTTAGTGGACACAACTAAGTGTTCCCAGTTGAGTCGGCATTATACTTCAAGGCCAAATTAACGGACCCGCTTTTAACTTTGTGTACTGAAAGAAAATTAACATTTCAACAGGAATATAAACCTAAAACTTAGTTTCCTATTTCTTACTAGAATATAACTCATCTAATGGTGGAAAACAGCAGTCGCTTTTATCCAAAGGATTTTTAGATATATATTTCTAGAGCGCAAAGAACGTGTTTTAATCGTATTACCTGGCAGGTTTCCCGGTTTTCCTGTACTGTCGCAGAGAAAGAAAGAAAGAAACAGCACAGTGTTGTTAAAATCTGCTCGCCTAAGGCGGAATTTTATCCAATCGTGACTCACACCCAGTTATCTTTTGAAAAAAAAGCCCAGTGATAATGAATTCAAGCCGTCGGATTTAGATACAGAAGGGTTTCCATGATTATCTGAAATAACATGGATTGACCTTTTAAAACGATTGACATTCCACATAAACACACTTGCACAACAAAAGACAAATCTGGAGCGATTTCAAGTCGTTCTCAGTACAGAATACAAATAAACTGGACTTCAAACAAGCCCCAATTGTTTTCCCTCAGCTCATCAAAATCTGATCCGTCTCTTTGTTAGTATAAACATTCAAAGGAAACACCGACGAAACTGCAGCCGATATTCAAACGAGTCATGCAGAATACGAAAAAAAAAATCAATGGTAATACGAGTACCATAAAAAAGGTCAAAAGTGACTTTAAAACCACATGATCGTCTGAAACCAAAACCAGCACAGATAGTGTATGGATAAAAAGAGGTTAGAGCGAGCATTTATCAGTCGCGCAATCTTGAAGCTGATCAAGAAACATGGAGAGCAAAGGCAATAAGAGTTTCAGCGCTCTCGTCTTCGGCCTCTCATTCAATTTAATTCTGACGTTGGGTTCACTTGGTTTCACGTGCTATTCTTTTCATCGGTTCGACTCGCGACTAACAACAGTTGAGCACGATTTGTTGGTCAGTGTAAATCATCCAGATCAGCTTGCCAATCGCGTGATTGTTAAACCAACATTAACGCATTCGCCTCCAGGTGGATCACGAAGGAAGGAAGCTGTCGCTAAGAGAGCTGTCGACAGACCATCCATGTGCCGCAAATGCAGCAGCTCCTGTTTAAAACGCAATCGCCCTCGAAATGTAAGTAGCTTTTCATTGTATGTGGTCATAGAAACCGTATTTTAAATGAAGATGAACTGTTCGTCTTGAAAGTTTTCTTTTGTTTAGGGAAATAAACTCTAGATCTCTCAATGGCGCTTTTTCCACGGAATGGATCAATGGGTTAATTTTCTGGAACTAAAATGAATCCGAAAGTTAATTGATTTGATTAGGTATGCGCGCGTGTGGTTGACACCAGATGCATTGACTTTCTAACACTTCAACTTGCATTTGTCTTTCTTATTTTTATTTGGAGTCTAATGGTTGACTGAGTTTGCATCTTTATACAGTCCATCATTTCCGGATGCGCCGCTAGACTAGTGAAACTCAGGCCGGAAACGTGTTTTCTAAAAACTTTCAGAACGCATACAGTGATCTCATGATTTACTTTAAGATTAGGGTGTCGTGCTGAGCAAAATTTTACTGCGTATATATCTTTCTATGGAGTCCAACTTGGACCCCAATTTCCCCCCCCCCCCCCCCCCCCCCACTCCCTTCCCTCCGCCTTCTTTCGACTGCGGTGCAGCATTACAACCTTTTGAGTGTCAAGGTAGCTTATTGTGGACTCTAGCGCATACAAGCTCTTTATTTTTAGTTCGAAGACATTGTGAACGGCAGCCTAGGTACCAACTGAATTATTTGTTTTGTTCTGTTTTGTTTCCTTTTTTCCTTTTTTTTTCTGATCAGTCGTGGAAAGAATTACGTAGTATATGTAAACGAAAACAAACCCTCTAGTATGCACTTGCTTGGCGATCAATTCATTTGTTTTCGCTTCAGCTGGAGGGAGGCCAATTTCACGCCTATTTAACTGCTCAGGGACAAAATGATGTTTCTAGTACTTTTGCTCTTTTACATACCAAAGCTATGAAAATTCAAACGCACTCTTGAACCAACGATTACTACTAGTTTGAATAACGAAAGTGATCCAGTAAATGGGGGGACGAGTTTATTATTGACTACCACCAAAGCCTTAATTCTTGCGTTAGGCTGTCACAAAATTACAAAATTTATTCGAAACCCATTTAGTGTTTAAAGTCACTGAGACATTAGAATGTTAAATGAGATAATTAAATGGGGTACTTCTCCTAGTTTTAGGTCTGTACGTTTTTCCGAACTGTAAATATTTGTCGAAATATTTTGCACAAGTTTACTGAACCCAGTAGGGAGCCACCATATTGGTGTAGCTACAAGGGACACTAACATATGGCGTCCGGAAAATAGTGTACATATCATGAACTTACTTTGGCTATCTAGGCCGCTGATTATCCGAACTAATCAAGCAAACATTTAAATGAGCACTTTTCCTACTGCTTTAACTTCTAAAAAGGCTAAAAATCCCGAGATAAGTATATAATTTGAGTATCGATAACCACCTTCATCACTTTATGCACGCACCGCAAATTGAAATTTAAAATGAGCTGCTTTAATTTAGACGTAGCAAGTTATTGAGCAGAAAAATTGTTAACAGCTATAAATTTACCCCCTCCCACGCCTGATGAAGATAATAACTTTGGTCGCTTTGTAGTTTTGGATTTAAGAAAAAAATGACGTCACGTGCAACCCAAGAATTGCGCGCTCAGTTTATCAAACTCCAAATGCACATTTTGAGCTTTTTGATTGAGCTATTGAATAATCAATCAAATTGTCATCAGTCAAGCGGATTGGTCCAGAAAATTGCAACAAAAATTACCGACTCCTTCATATAGGCTTGCTGAGCGATTGTATCAGCTACAGGAAGAATATCCTCTCAACATGGAGCTGTCATTAGGTTGTAATTGTCAATTGCATCGTCTGAAAACCGTGTTTTTTTAATTTGTTGTTGGAAAAAAACATATTAGGGTTGTACTTAGTTATAATCACACGAGACAAAGGAAGAATTGCAATAAAACTGTCAAGAAGAGCAATTGTACTCAATACAACCAAAATACCGTTTTGTTGCTTAGGGCCAAGTGGGCGCTAACGAGAAAAACGTAAACTCAAAGGCAAACTTGTAAACGTTAAAGCCGTGCAAATGTAAACGAAATTGCGCAATAAAAAGGTGCCAACGCAACCGCATTAGTAACTACGAATGCACACGGGCACGCGAACGAACACGCAAACGCAAACGCAATCAGGAAACAAAGAAAGAAAACAATGTCCTAAGCGCAGAGTTAATAATTTGCTAAGTTTCCAATCTCGATCAACTCAAGACAAAGTTGAGATTCTGTGGACAGACTAAACGAAGCTCAATTTCCTAAAACTAGATGTATTTTTGCTGCCTTTTTCTCGGTTACACTGAAGAATGTCAAGACTACAAACTATAAGATGCCAAGCTGTAATTAAAACAATTCATGCTTTGTAAACAGTCGATAAACAGCGATACTGTCTTCTTTCCAGTTGAGTCGATAATCAATACTTAGAGAAGTCAGAACATTCGCTCAGCAAGAAGCGCTATGCGACAACGTCACCTGATTTAGGCATTCTTGATGAACGGAACTAATAATAATAGCACGAGGTTGTTAATGAAATGCACATTTGATTTCAGTAAGTTATGATTCAGTTCAATTATAATAGCAAAAAGTAATTCTCACAGGAGAGTCAGGGTAAAAAAGTTCACTATTGTAACGTGAAATAAGTCAAAGGAAATTTTAATTGATGCTTATAATTGCAAACTGTGTGTTTCCTTTGCTTTTGTTTTGTATTCTCTCGCTAAATTTTTGAGAAGTAAGTCACTTTGAAACTTTATTCTTGGTACTGATTGCCGACGCGGTTGGATACTGTAATGCTGTCTACTAAGTCACCATTGAACAGCAAAGCCATCTGTCACACCCAAGTTTCTATCAGTTTTCACTCAGCAAGAAGGCGAAGTCCCGAAGGAAATAATGAGATCATTGCAGATTTATTTTTGTTATCAGAGACATTTAGCACCAGGGTTTTTCGCGTAACGGCAAACCGTAAACGTCACTTTAAGGTGGGGCGTTTGGCGTTTGAGGTTTATGGCTTCTATCACTTTAGCTATACCTCTCCAACCTCAAGCAAGTTCACATAGAAAACAAGATTTGAAAAGGTAAGTATGTCCCAACACATCAATTCGAAGTGTACTGTTATTGTATTAAGCAATCGGTTCATAGAGTTAAAAGCGGGTCCGTTAATTTGGCCTTGAAGTATATATGCCGACTCAACTGGGAACACTTAGTTGTGTCCACTAAGCGGCGGTAGAACAGCATCCCAACTGGCACGCGATAGTATCTGTGCTTGGTCTGTGTGCCTATATAACGGTAGGGGTCTATTGTCTGTTTACTGTAAGGTATTCATAGCAAGTCGTGTTACTTTCACAATAGGTTGCCGGCCTCGTGCCCATTAATCATAACAATATTATCTGCCAATATTCGTTATAGAATAATATTGACAAGACCAATTATGATTGGAAAACTTGACCTTCCGCGATGGTCGAGGGTGCTACTGGGGATTTCATATGATAATGATGTTTTTTTTTCCTTTTTTTTTAATACAAATTATTTTATTGGAACACCCACTTAATAAACAATACTAACACTACTTACAATAATACATTGCTAACAATACTAATATTACTTACAATACTTTCAATACTTACAATAAAATTTACAATTACATACCCTTACACTAATTTCGATATATTTGCCCTAATGCTAATCAATACAAATAACTGTATTTGCACTTAAAATAATAGTACTTAATTACAGGCAAAAGGTACATTTATTAACGAAGAAGTACTTTTTAGTGCAGAGTGCACTATTGGGATGGTTTGGGGGTTTGACGCCGCTAAAGCGCTATGGGGAATGTGGCATTAAGGCATTATGGCAATAAGGTGTAAACTTTAAAGTGCCTATGAAGCGAAATTTTTTTAATGTTTTGAATATACTGTTTGAAAAACATGATTCCAAAGTTTTACATGTTTAGGGTTAAAATGGACGATTTTACAAGCCTTCAAAGTTGTGCCATTTTGCCCTCAAAAATGGCAAGGGAATGGGTCCGAGTTAAGCACAAAATTTTCTTAACGTGACGTCATTTGGGTGCCAAAAGTTTGTTTACGCATTGAAGTTCTACTGAAAGTAAGGCGTTTTTAGAGCGAGAAGACGTGTCAAGCGAGTCCGAATTTAGCGACTATTCGCAGACATTAAGCGAACCCGAGGAAGACGAAATGGAAAAAGAAGAGGACGACAATGTACAGTTTATTTTCAGTCAGATTGAACCTTACCAGGACGAACCTTTAGCTGAAGATGACAGCTCGCGTGAGGGAAATGAAGTCGACGAAGAGGCAGACGAAGACGGTCTTACACCTACCGTACTGGAAGCCAGATACGAAAGAGAGATTCCTGTTAATTCATGGTTCGTATAACTGCTGTTGTATGTTTCAGTATAAACTTCTTCGTTGGGCCATGACTTTTTTAAAACGCGAAGACTTTAGTCGCCTTATGCTTGCTTACCATTGTCTTGCACGTGGTATCACACTGTATCACAACCACTGGCGGGCTGGCTAGTTCACTGTGTATCGTACGCTCAGTTTATCTGTGAACGTTTATAACTTTCAGGTCCCAATGTGAACACTGCAGTCTGCAGAGACGAAAATTTATTCGTTGCACGGGAGTTTCGTTGCTTCAGCCAACGCATCGAGAATATTGACCTTTCATGACTGGGTCAATTGAACCTGATTGAATCTATGTCCCGAGTAACACAACACGAAGATTTGTAGCACAACAACAGGACGGTGCAGCCTCAAGTTGCTCCACTTCTGAGGGACAAAGAGGCCGGAAGACCTCCGTCGATGTGAACTTTCCGAAAACAAGTGAGTTCAGTTCTACGGTGAGATTTCTTTAGCTAAGTTGAGTCAACATAGTTCTCTGCTACGATGGCCCCGGATTTTATTTTTTCAGTTCGGTTTTCTTTTTCTTAGTTCAGTTATTTTTTCACATCTGGTAACTAAGTTCATATTAAAATTGGACTGTCAAGAAATACAACTGTATTGTAAAAAATAATTTTGGTCCATTACTGTCTGGTTTATAACCTCACCTACCAAAGTATGAAAGGGGACAGCTAGAATTTCTAGTGGCATTCCGTGACCAATACACAATGACATTATCAACCCAATAGGTTAAACCAAATTGTCCTTTGATGAAGGGGAATTGTATTACATGTATAGGATTCCAAGTACCCCTGTTTGCTGTTGATAATATTTTTTTTCTTTTTTACAGGTTCAGGCAGTCCCTTTTCACTGGATTGTTCACTGGCTGTGGTTGCATGGGGTGGGAAAATCGAAGACCACTTCCAGCTTGCATAATTTTATAATAGAGGGACACATAATCAGACCCTGCTCAGGCAGTCAACAGGCTAAAATGAGGCATAGTTTTGGGAATCCAGGGCCATAACTGGAAAAAAAATATGACTACAGCAATGTGCATGAGAATAATAATTATTATTATGAATGAGGAAATTTCTATGTTCTGTTAGGGAATTTATGATGACTGTAAACAACAAAAAGAAAAAAAAAAATGAATAAGGCAAGTGCCTCGGTTTGCCTGTGACTAGCTACAGCCCTGGAATCAAACCCAAAGTATTCTGTACTGTCCTAGCTATCATCCCATGGTATTGCGGTGTGGACATTTGGCAATCTTGGTTGCTTAAAAAATTCAACAAGCCAATGCTGCCATAATATAATTCATCTTAACATATTGATAAACTGAGGCTCTTCAGCTATTTGAACATACTCAGATAGATGAAATTTCGGTCAATTGAGTCGCTACGAATTAGCCTGAATTTCAATATTTCTACGGCATGGGAGCAGCAGGCCGTGGGCCTGGGCCCTTTAATGTAGTTGCATCATAGGTAACGGCATGTGTGTATTTAAGCATGGGATTGTATGTGGGCAATACTTCTAGGCTGACACCACTTTCTCTAATTTCTTTGTTGTTGTTGTTGTTGTTGTTTTACCTCGTAGGATGGGCTGCAGAGCTTGGGCCTGATTCCTACCCAGATTTCCTGTCATTTTTTCCCTATGGGTTTTTTTGGCAGTTTTTGTTTTGGCCCCAGTCTAACCACAATGTCTGAGGGTTGTCCAATACTCCGACAAATTTATGCATAGCATTGTATTGTATTATATCCACATAACATTATATCATAACCCAAGTTATTCTCGCATTTTGACTGGTTCTCGCCTATGATCTATTAGAGTACAGATGCACGATTGACGTCATCGTTGCAAAGCTTTTCCCTCTGCCGTTTTAAAATGGCGGAAAGTTTTGAGAATTAGGATAATATTTTACGTGACTGGGCAAAAGATAAGCTACAAAAAAGTCTTGCCGAGGCATTGAACAGGTTCGAGAAGCCAGAAAACGAAAGATAAAGCCGTTTCTTTTGGAAAATGATCCAGAAAAAATATTCGAGTAGTCGCAGTCGGCAATCGAGCGAGACTAAACCACGCACAAACTTGGACTTGGTAAGCCGAGAACCATTGCTTTATCTCGAATTTAACAAACCCAATAAACAAAATGTTTCTGAGATTAATTTATTTAACAAATTCAACTTTTCCCAGTGTCAAAACAACTGTTTACACGCTGATTGATGTCAGGAATGAAAATCAAAACATCACTTCTTAAAATCGGTAAAATAAATACATAACCATTGCTTTCCGATGCGAATCGTTTCCTGGCCGTTTCAGGCCACAGCAAGCGAGCCAAGTATAGCTAACCACAGCTCACGGCCAACAGTACCGACACCATATCAAGCTGATTTGAGGAATCACCAACCACAGAAGACAAAAATCCCCACCGTCA
>JAHPZR010051165.1:15000-16964 GCA_019787425.1 Platygyra sinensis | reverse complement strand
TCTCCAGACCCTGTTAACAAGTGGCTTAGAAAACAGTAGACCGTCTCTTTTTTTAAGCCAAAACTCTTTTGAGTACAGCCACAAAGAAAGGGAAAGAAAATGCTGTCAAGTTTCACGTCGTTCTCGAACGAGCTGCGGCCTAATATCTATTTCCTGTATTGCCTTATTGGCTTTTTTGTGCATATCTTGAGTTGGCATTGTTGTTATACCCCTGCCATAAAAAAAACTTCTGAGAGAGGAGTGTTCGTCCTGCTTTAGAAAAATGGGAGGGTTATTCCGGCCACCTTTGCTTGCTCTTCGCAAAATGTGCATTCCCGCCACGGTCTTAAAACCAGCACCCCCCTCCCCGTAAGAAACCAACAAGAGAGACAGCAAATAATCCAATCCGGAATTGGGTCTTGTTGCACGTCAAAGTCCCTGTTTCAGAGCTCGGCTCCTCTTGGCAAAAGACAGCTGCTGCAATTGGAAGGAAACGAAAATGGAACAGTAAATTTCCCTCAAATCATGAAGTTTCACATAGCCCGGGGTGGGGGGTACTCTGGAATTCAAGTGACAATTAAGGAAGAGGGGGAGAACCGAAAACAAGCAAAACAAAACAAACTATTGAAGCTAAGAAGAGAGACCAGTATACTCATCACTCTCTTTTATTAGCATTACTAGTTAGATTTTTCCTTCTTAAAAATGTCAAAGTAGTCACGCGATAACAACTGTTTATTTCTCCGCACATTGTCACACAGTTTTTGTAAGCTCCTATTGTATTATTTCAAACCAAAAAACCGTTGTAATTTATACCCCTCCACTCATACCCCATCTCTTTCTATATATATCAGCATTATGTAATAATTTTGCAGTTGGTTATTTTATCTGATGAGTGCTGCCCAAGTTGTGCGGTACTAAACTATATAGTAATAAATATTCCAAGTCAAATCCAAGGTTGATCAGACTTTCTCCAAATATTTTGCTCTAGTATATCTAATGAGTACTCTAGTAACAGTTCTGCAAATCAACTAAGATTATATATATCGGCCTACATGGAAAAGATTTGCGGGGTTGTCACAAAAGTTAACAAAACCATGAGGGATAAACAAGAACGTAAGTTGAGCGTCCTGTGTGGAACAGAGAGAGTTTACGATCGTGGAGCTACGGCAGATTTAGGAGTTAAAGGAAGTACTGAAGAAACGCCTGAAGTGGGGATGTTGCTGGGACCCACCGCTTTTCCAGGTGATGGCAGAGGTAGAAGTTTCGATGAATTTGCCGCAGCATACACAAATGGCATTGGCGCCGCACATACAACAGGCGTCCAGGCAAATTTCATCGGAGGCGTTGTCGAACATTGCAGGCGTTAAAAGATCAGACAGAGCTACTGCTGGAGGACTTAACACAGTCCGTCAACACGTGCTGAATGGAAACTGGTTGAAGCCCAATGCAGGAAGTGGATTTAGAAACAATGATAAGCGTTTTGGAGATTCAGTTCGTTGACAGGCAACTTTCTTGGACCCTCGTGAGTCTACTTGCACTGTTGGAGATACAACTACGGGCTTAAATACAGTCGTGAATCTCTCACGTCGGGATTTGACTGACGGTGAGGTATCTGTATTATCTAAGGGCTTAAACTTTTTCCCCCCCGCCAAAGGACTTGGATAGATTTAATCTACGTAAGGACATTAATGAGTTCATTAGACGTATTAGGCTTAAGGAGTATTTTTATGAAGGGGATAATGTAGGGGGAGATTTTTCAGATGTTCCAGCTTTCAGGAATAAATCCACCCGGAGTCCTGAAAGAGGTAGGGAAATAGCAATTGAAGCATATGCCCAGGCTGGAGAAGAGGAGATCTTGTCCTCATTAAATAATGAGAGAGGTGTGTATAGTAATCTATCAGAATCGGAACGTAAAGCCCTTAAGGACCTTAAGTCATACGACGACATCGTAATCAAACAGGCGGATAAGGGTTAGGGAGTGGTGG
>JAHPZR010051165.1:0-5000 GCA_019787425.1 Platygyra sinensis | reverse complement strand
ACGCTATTGGTGCTGAGTTCAAGTTTAAAGTTGTTGATGCTGGTGTAGTAACAACACAGAGACTGTCAAGACTGAGACACCGTCAGTGAAAGTTAACAACGTTCTTTCTGCTGAATTTAACTGTACCATGTCCCAAGAAACGCGAATAGATACAAATGGGGACAAATGTAAAGAGCAGAAAGAGATCGAGGAGCAAATTAAAGTACTCCAAGAAAAAAAATCAATGCCCTAAAGATTGAGGTTCACAAGCTAGAGTTCTGTGTCAAAAGGTTTCAAAATGACAATGACAGCATCACTTTTTATACTGGATTTCCTAATTTCGAGACATTAATGGCCTGCTTTGAGTTTGTTGCCAATATGAGCTTGGAAAATATGACAGAAAACTTTTTAACACTTCACCTCTTGTCTGTCTTAGATAGATTTTTTCTTGTGCTTGTTCGATTATGACTTGGGCTTTTAGAAAGAGGCCTTGCTGATAGATTTGGTCTATCGAAGGGTTGGGAGAATTCTCGACAGTTCTGTAAACCTCGTCTCAGGTTTGTAAAACTGTCTCGAATTCTCCCAATCCCTCTCGTGTTTATATCAGGCTATGCAAACACGGAAAATGTTTTCTAATGCTTAAATACTAAGAGAACTCAAACAAAAATACCTACCTAAACAAGACAAATCCCATGTGGAGGCGGCCATATCGAGCATTGCATAATTTTTCAGCTTGAGCCTGCAGTCATTACTGGTCTGAGGCTAACTTTATGAAAAGTCTTAAAATGTAAGAATAATGTTTTCTCAAACAAAAAACGCTTTCTTGACATTATTATTAACACAAACTTGTAAACTTTATTGTAGCCTCATTTGTGTGAGAGATTGGGGTGACCAGATTAATAATAAATTTTCTTGTCTTCCTGCACTTCGATTCTTCTAGACTTTTGATATGTTGTGGGGGACATGATTCTACTTTTAAAACTGCAAAAATACTTTCTGTTGCAAGTAGTGGTAGGTTGACTCTTTTAATTGGCTAAAATGCTTGGACTATACTTCCTGCTCACTTGGACCTATTTGCTGACCATGATAGGGTACAATCACATGAGACAGCAATCCATCCCTCCCAGCTCTCCCAGCTTCCTGGTGCAACTCTAATATACTGCATGCTGCTCCCCAGATGATTATATAGGGAATGTCAGGAACATTTACTTCCATACACAAAGCACTGGTACACACAACTATTCGCTTTAGACCATTTCCTTTCAATGAAGCCAAGAATACGGTCTTTACTTGTTTGCCATGTGTTTGAGTGGTAAATGCTTAAAAGACAGTTTTCTGGTGACTTTATTTTGTGGTCATATGCATGAACACCCAACTTGAATAGATGATTGGCAACACTTGCAATTTCATTCATAGTGTTACAGAATATCATTGTTTCTTGTGCATCTTTCCCTTTTTCTTTTAAAGTGTCAATAAGACACCGAAGCTCATTGAGTTGCACATCTTTTATCACTTTCTTAACTGAAAATCTAAGATTTGTGTGGTAGGGGCTCACATACATTGTTAGTGTGTCAAGTTGCATATTTAATGCCTCTCTGATCAGTTCTTCTGTGTACTGTCATCAGCAGTTCCAGTTAGGGCCACCACTGAAGTGCCTTGAAACAAGAATAACAACCTTTCAAACTTTCACTCAGTAAACTCAATTTTTGTCACCAAGGTAAATTTATAACCAAATTATTTCATTTTCATAGAAAGAGTTCAATGAGAAAAAAACTGCTCTAACTAAACTAAATGTCACCGTGTTACCTGAGATCATTTATTTACCCATGGATATGTAGAAATTAAATACTTAATTTCATTGACTGATTGATTGATTGAAATAACCTTCTTTTAAAAATGAACGAAAGATGGCCAGTTTCCCAACACATTCACGAAAGGCTTCCACATACTTTCCCTTCTTCTTCCTGTCCAAAAGAAAAATCACAGTTTAACATATTGTTTCCAAGAAGGGTTCTAGCCCACATGAAGAGAATTAATAAATACGCTATGACTTTCCATCTTTCCACCAGGACAAAGAATTGCAGCATCCCAGCTAACTTTGGGCAATTCCAGCTGAGACTGATATTGGCTTCTGAAGTTAGCGAGCACATGGAAATTAAGCCTGGACTTCCTGAGCTGAACTATCTGAAAGAAATCCCATTATAGTGGAAATGGAATTGCAGCCAGACTAAGAAGCAGGCTGAAATTTGCACAGTGATTTTGTGTTCAAGGAAAGTAATTCAGTCCTGGCCAGTATATTTCACCCTCCCCCCCAACCCAACTAGTCAGGCTGAAATTTGCCATGTAATCAAACCTTTAAATATTAAAAACTACCTGTTATAAACCCTAGCAATTACAAATCGATGTGTTTCCCTATTTTTCACCTTCACCTCCTGGAAAAGACTGTTCCCACACCGTGACAGGTATATTTACTAGCTGAAAAGAAATTACATGTTTCATAATCACTTGGTTTATTACTGTCAAATATATTAAACTTGTAATAGCAAGCTGGAGGGTAAATAATAGAAAAAGAAAGTATGATTTTAAAGAGGCGATCAAGCCTACCTCAGCCCCGTCCGGGTTTCCACTGTATGACTTTCGATTAGAGCGTCGAGAAAACGCTTATTCATGGCAGCTTCAGCTGAAGCGTAAATAATGTTCAACTCCTCTTTTCAATATCGTCCAAGCAGTTAAGTTTTTCATTTAAATCACATGCCGTCATTCCTATAGAATTCACTTCTACCACTTGATCTCGAATAATGCTTTGCAACAGAGATATAACAATGACGCTTGAGAAGCCAGTTCCTCCTTGCCGTTTACTTCGCACTCCGCACATCATGACAAACAACTGAAAAATTAAACTCTTGCCGAATCCAGTCGGAAGTACAACCATTACATCTTTGCCGTTAAAAATATGATGCACTGCGCTTTCTTGCTCTTTTTTCAACAAAAAAGCTATCCCGGTTTTGTTGAGCTTCAATGAAACTTCGCTCAAACACGATTCAAAATCTACCACACATTCCGCCATTTTGATCTTTATCATCTCAAATCTTCTCAAGTGTATTTTTAAGGTTTAGCGTAACAATATAACACCTCCATGTCAAACCTATTAATCAAATAAACCATGCTGCACCAATCAGATGCCCCGTTCGTGGGTGAACGGGTTTTTCGGAATTGACGGGTCAGCGAGCAAGTGCTCCCTTCTTACCCCTCCCCCACCCCGTCCCTCGCCCTTTTTGCTTTCATTCCATTTTCCGCTCTTCCTTTTTGCTCTCGCCCCATTTTTCCGTGCGTCCTGAATGCGATACTTGTTCTCGCGGCCCTATTATTTTGTTCAGCTCGTACAGGAACACTTGCTACGCAGGCAAACAAATTTAAAACATCTTAGCAAATATCAGAATTAATAATCTTCAAGCAGATTATAATTAAACTCATTTATTTACATCCATTTACACTTATAAACACATTTTTTCCTACACTGCCTCCTCCCTTTCCCCCCTCTGGCTCCTTGTCTTCTTTTCTTTTCATTGACTTGCCTACGGAAGATATTGATGACGATGTAAATTGAAATTTTAAATGCTTGTGATTATTACATGTTTTTCTAATATATACGGTATCAAATTGTGGTCCCCCTTGCTTCCCACTAGAAAGTCTCACTATCACGAATACATGTCGAACATCTTCAAAGTCACTAACTTGCTATTTATGTAAGTTCTAACACAAAGATAATAAATTTCTATCAAGCAAACATGGTTCTGTTTGCACTTCGCTTGGGACGTAATTATTGATATCAGAGGCAGATTTGTTATCCTTGCTCCCACCAGATAAAATTTTGACTTTGCCGTGCTCATCCCAAAGATTACAATGAAGAGTCTGGAATTTAGCTATATTTACCATTTTCAAGCAACTCTTGTATGGTCGGCTGCTCCGCAATGAAATGAAGAGCCAGAATAACCATTTGGTCCCTGTAAAGGTTACAGATAAAAATAATGAACTCGTTGCTTAAAAATAAAGCATCAAATGTCAGCTACAAACGAAGGAAATCACTACATCTTACCAACACAAAAACTCGTTTTCTGACAGTGGCCTTGTCTGAAAATAAATAAAAAATGTCATGAAACATTTTACTAAGGCCAAATGCATTTCCAGTCCATTTTTCAAGCACTGAAGTTACAAGTTATCTTAAAACATTGCTGATGGAAACAGACCTCAAGCTACTTTTGCATCTACAGATTATTGCTTACAATACTGAATTTTAATGTGCAGCTTCGCTATAGCTAAGTTTTAATTCCAGTTAAATACAAGAATTTTACTTACCACATCTAATAAGGTCAGGTGGCCTTCCAGAAAGGTCCCCATTTCTTCCATGAAATCTGTTACATCGCGGTCTCTGAATGGAAGCTACAGTGAAAGTTTGAGACAACAGTTGTTACACCGATATAGCACGCTTTTGAACTGGCGTCATGAAGCTGAACTCTTACGGATTTAAATTCCTCCCGCACACCCTCAGACATTTCTATAAATCGACTGAAAAAATCATATGAAGTGTTCGGAAAGACAGAACATATGTTTTCCATCGTTGTATGCTTTACAGCGGTGTGCTCAATCTCAGGTGAGAAAATCAAAAGTACCAGAAGTGTGAATCTAGGACACAAGTGAGAAAACAAAAATATTTTAAAGGAAGTGCTGATAAATTGTAAAGGAAATGATACGTTAACATTATATAGGGCAATTGTGTATTGGTGGTCACAGTCATGCTGTTTTTCACTAAGGATGCTGAAAACAGCCATCACTGTTCCAGTCTTATTGCTTGTCTGTCCACCATCAGCAGCAAAGCTTAAGTGGGTTGGTTGCTAGCTGCTTGCACAGATTCTTTAATTGTTGCTATGGATAGCAGCTGTTTCAATATATCTTTAATGACTCGTCTCACTCCATGTCCTTTTTTGGCCTAAAAGAGATTGTTTTACCAATTAATACAGAAC
>JAHPZR010051163.1:0-18605 GCA_019787425.1 Platygyra sinensis | reverse complement strand
TTTTTATCCTGAATTTGTTTTCATGCCACGTACAAATCAGAAAGTTATGTAAAGCAGTCTTTTTAGAACAAGTTTAGATATATTTTTTAGCGAATGAGTGAAATAGGACTTCTTGTTGCCAGTTGAAAACCAAACACTGCTGTTGTCTGGAAATTCAATATGGCGGTCTCTTCAATTTCATGTTGTTTTCGAAGTTTTCGGTCGCTAGTGGCCGTCTGTGAGCTCATAAGTATGGGTTTTCTCACTTTTAAGGTTTATTATTTAAGCAGCAGTAGATGGCATCTGAGAAAGCTTAAAATTTTATAATTCCAGGTTATCATGGCTCCATTTCGATGGCCAGAAATGGAGCACGAGCTAGCCTTTGCAAAGGACGTGGCAAAGTATTTCCCTGAAAAGCCCCAAGAGTGGGACGAAGTAGCCAAAATAATCAGCGAAGCTTTTTCTACTGATGATAAACAAGTAGAAGTTCAAGGCAGAGAATATCGAGAAAAGATGGCCAGACTACTTGAGAAATACACTAAACTACAGCTTTTGAATACTAGTTTAGCTATACACATTCGGATGGTTTGCTCTTACTCTATGAAGAGATTGCTTAATACATGTACGTTTTCGCGTGAGAGGTCACATGGCGCAGAATGGCTTTTGCGAGTTAAGGACATATACTTACTTGCTGGCATAAATTAATTTTGTCTCACTACAGCTCCCATGTGGATTCTCGATGAACTCTAATTGGTTGCGGTTTATCTCTTACAAATGCAAATTTAACTGTGATTTCTTGCAGTTGCGAATACCCGAGGGACTGAACCGTCCATCAACTGTACAGGCAGTCAACAGACAATAGAGTTCCGAGTAATCCCGAAGCTTTACTTTTACGATCATATGATAATATGATAACTGTATCTCATTGGCGCCAGACAGCTGCGCTAAATCATGATTAAATGCCTTTAGTATTTCCACGAATCGGTTTTGTAGGCATCAGAACTAAAGTTATCAGCGGTTTCGACAAAATTGTAAGCCTTCCTGCGGGAATCAGTCTTGTCCTCTCTCAAACTTCAATGAGCAGAGGCGGCCAGTTTTAGTTGTTTTCGAATTTCACTCACAATTTCTGTCTTTGTTCCAGAACTGATCAATCATTCGTGCGATACTCGCAGTTAAATGCACTCGCCATCCGAAGACTTTAGCACGCTCTCCCGCTCATGTTTGGAAATTGCTGAAGATCGTGACTTTAGCGAGTTCTCCCGCTCACGTTTGGAAGTTGCTTAAAATCGTAATTACTTAATAATAGCTCACAGATCAAACATAAATCAAAATGCTAGCTTAAAGTATGTCATCAGCGACAGTTGTACAGGCGATTTTGGCGACTCTTACACGTAATCAGAAATGCTTGCGGCACTTTTATCATTGTTTTCTTTTATGCAGTGCTGGACAAATTGTGACATAATCGTTAATCCGAGAATCTCAGACTTAAAGCCTGGATTGCTCTCTTAGGATTGTGTTGCTCTAAAACTTTAGTAGGAAGATAACTGAAATGATTTTGATCATGTAGTGGCACTAACTATGGTGGCACTTACTAGCCGAATCCCCTAAAGGTCAGCATAAGGCGCAGAAAGCAATTCCGTAAACTTTCCCAACGGCTCGTGGCTTTTTGCACATGCAACTACAAAAATTTCGATTTGGCTTTAATGTAACGGTCAGAGGAACTAGTGAGAGGAGAAGCTGGAATGGCCGCGGCGGTCGCTTTATACAAGAAATGCAAAAAGAACAATAAAATCAAGATCGAAGGCCCGGCGCCCTATATCTTTACCGGCGGCAACTGTTAACTAACAGTGCAACTAAATGATCAAAGCTGATCTGTCAGCGTGATTTGTAATCATCGCTTTCGCCGTTCTCAGTTTTCGTGGTGTGTACAGTCTTACAGGCTGGTTTATGTTTAGTTTTCGTTCGACAAATGAGCGAAGTGTTTCATTCAAATCGGGCAACGATAAACGAGTTCACTGAAACTCAAAAAATTATCAGTACTTCAGAAGGCTTTAGTAGCGGCCTCGAGGAAAATTTTCCGGCACTTATGTTGCTCTTCCCTCCGAGCAAAATTTGAAAGATTACTCGGAAAACGGGAAAAGTTAGTTACAACTTCAAATGTTTATCTCACGGTGACAACGCCGCACTCTGAGTCACTCCAAATGTATTTCCTCACTCTGATGATAGATTACAGATAGTCGGCCGCAATCGTAAATGTTCGTCAGAGATCGCAGCACAATCGGGCAGACTGAAAAGTACACTTTTAACCATTACTGAACACCCAAGGGAGCAGTGAAAGCGTTGCTTACGCAAGATTCATGAACTCAGAAAAGCGAATTACATACATATTAATGAGTAAACTGGCTCATTATGTGATCCGAAACACAAGAAACACAAATTCCAAGTAGATTCCTTTCCGCTGTTATTGACATTTCAGCTTGGTATCTGAATTCACTTTAAAAAGAAACTTTTGTAGGTTACAAGTTCATAAAAAGCTGGACCAGAAACTAGAAATTTAAGATAGAAAACGAGCATTTTTCATTTCTCATATAAAATGGCTCTAAAATCATTCACATTTTGACTCAAATTTCCAATAATGTTTACAAGTCGTTTCTATCTCCTGTGCGTCTCGATTAAATAAGTGTACTTTCGTCTTCATTTTGCAGCCTACAAGTAGGGACTTCTTCAACCTAGAGCCATTTAAAACGAACATTAAAGTTAGCTGTTCGACCATTTTTGACGCCATTTCTTTTAAATTGTTCATTGTCCGCTTTCAAATTTCGCGCTTCATCGCGTTTCTCTTATGCTAATTCATGCTTAATGAGGTGTGAATATTAATGACGTCCGGCCATTCTGCGCCATGACATATTATGTTTCATCGCAAGGAACATGGAAATTTCCATGTACTTGCCATATGTTTCATTGCAAGGCACATGGAAATTTCCATGTACCTTGCCATATGTTTCATCGCAAGGAACATGGAAGTTTCCATGTACCTTGCCATATGTTTCATCTCAAGGTACATGGAAATTTCTATGTACCTTGCCATATGTTCCATCGCAAGGAACATGGAAATTTCCATGTACCTTGCCACATGTTTCATCTCAAGGTACATGGAAATTTCTATGTACCTTGCCATATGTTCCATCGCAAGGAACATGGAAATTTCCATGTACCTTGCCATATGTTTCATCTCAAGGTACATGGAAATTTCTATGTACCTTGCCATATGTTTCATCTCAAGGTACATGGAAAATGCCATGTACCTTGCCAAGGCATATGTTTTGTTGCAAGGTATATGGAAATTTCCATGATCCCTGCAGGTTTTGCATTTCACATGCGTTACCTTTGGAAGAAATCATGCTCTTTGAGATAAATTTTACCACATGGAGTGACTTTTTGGAAACATTTAAATTGTTCTTTAGAAATCTCACCAGCCTTAATTTGCTTTTGACCCGTTTTTTTCTAGAACGTGTTTTAAATTCTTCAAGTAGAGGTGGCCTGTTTACTCAGTGATATGACTTGAAATGAATATTAAGGAAACCTGTAGCATACCTTTAAAGGTGTCACCGATATCATATACGACCAGGTCCTAACATGTGTCCTGGAGTCTTTAAGGCGTCGTATCTATTCTTATGACTTGTATATTATGAATTATTATTGCTATAATGACGCAGTGGATATGACAAATTTATGACAGGAAGAACATACCGCATTATCAGCAACCGTGCGAGGCTTGTTTTCAGACTTGAAGAACATACCGCATTATCAACAACCGTGTTATTGCTTATTTTTAGCACGAAACTTTTGCAGTCTCTCAATCAAGCCACATACACACCTCTAAATATTGCCGTTTTTTAGTCTCATTCGCTCATTGGCAGGCTATTAAGTACTTGCTGTTTTTTTTTTTACAGGGTGATAAATGCTCAACCAATCCTTCTAAATAAACTCTGAATTACGGATTCCTTAATAACTTAAAAGACCGCTTGACCGTTTATGCCTCGGTTAGCAGAGGTTTTAACCTGAGCTGGTAAGCCGTGCTCACGAAATCAAGGGTATTAGGCTTATTAATCCCAATGTAGTCCCCATGTAGTACTTCTTGGTAGTAGTAGATAATGTTGGGAATTAAGCCTTGTCTAGGTAGAGCCAGGTAGAGTTAGGTAGTAGCTTGTGAACAATTACGCAATTCAGTATTTTACTGCGAGGTGATTTTTAATAAACCAGTCTATATATAAACCAGTCTATATAAGTCATTAATATTCAAACTGTCTAGGTAAATTGCGTTCCTCCATATTAATGAAGTGTCTAGGTAAAATAAATGCGTTCCTCCATACTAATAAGCTCACTCTAGTACAATACAAACAATAAACTTGCCTAAACTTGCCCGCGCTCTTTTAACCCTGATTGAAAAAAATCTACTATGTGTTAAAATTCCAAGCGCGAATTTTAACGAAATCGCTATCGTTCTTGTAATCGCTTTGCTGCAAAAGTTTATCTCCGAGACTTTCAGTTTATCCGAAACGTTTATCGTAAAGATGCTTTTTTTCACTAGCGTCCATGATTTTAACTGTCCGTGATTGGGAAACGCTGGGAAACGCTGACAAACGCAAATTTTTGAAAGTGTAATAAGGTTCTCTGGCTTTCTTTGAAAACGTTCTCCGATTTTCGAAAACGAGCTCTTTTAACCCCGATTGGTTTAGGTCGAATCTATTAAGTTTTTATCTGAGCTCTCAGCTGTGCTGATGAGAAGGAGAGAGAGAATTAATTCTTAGCTAAGTGCTCGAATTTTCCGCTCCGTTAGTCACGCACTGAACCCCACTCCCCAGATTTGCATACAAACTCGAACGGAGAAACCCATGGGACAGCTCTATCATTGCTCAATAAATATTTTTGAACAACTTGTTTCTTTTATTACGTTTATTAGCGAATACAAAAAATTAACACACAGAGATTTGAAATGCGTACACGAAAATTACAACTGGACAAAACTGAGTAAAGTATCAGGAAATCAATCGTCTTCATCTTCCCTTGGAGGATAATGAGTCTTTTTTAAAGTGTTTGAATTAATGTGTTTCACCGCGTGGCAGTCAGCGCACCAAATAAACCCATCTGCCAAGTGTTTACGATCAACAGGAATTTGATGTACACATATCGGACAAATCCTATAACCATCATGCCAGAAACATCTAGGGCATTTGACTACTGCTCTTTTGTAAACGTTCTCTCCGTTGCAATAGCAGCAAAGACCTTTTCCTTTAAGCAAAATCTCTGAATTTCCTTCAGGTTCCAGATCTGGGTTTTCTGATTCTTGGTGTTCACTATATTCAGACGCTGTCTCTGTGCCTTCTTCATTATCACTACTTTCGGAGACCATTTCTTCATCACCAGCCTCACTGTCTTTATCGCGATAGGCTTGTTCTTTTTCCAATAGTTCTGCCAAAATTCTCTTATTTTGTATCAAACGCTTATCGATTCCTAACGCTGCCAACCCATCGATAAATGTTTTGAGGGCGCGAGGTTTAACAATATCGTCGTTATGAGAGAGTAACACATATTCGACCAGCTCTGAAATGTTCGTCACTGGTATTATTCGCTGGTTTCGGAGTAACTGTCCGCGAGGTGTCCAAAACAAGATATCTTTGGAAGCCGCCATGCTGTGTAATAGATCGGAGGCCTTTAGTCGGGAAACGAGTTGGGACAGACCTTCTAAAACATCTTTAATTCGAGGTTCTTCGTTATTGCTTTCCGCGTTTTCAGTGCGTTGCATGGTGTCTTCATAATCACTCTCTTCCTCTTCATCCCAGGCGACTTTTCTCTTCATATTGACCAGCACTCGTTAACGTCAAGAACCGACTGATTATACTACAGACTAGATCGCGACGTTTTATAACATTAAGGGCCCTATGCTAGTTAGAACTGGGATTAGCAAATCTTGTATAAATCCTACACCTTCTTGAGCGAGGGTTTGCTTCTTTGTCTTGAAAGGAACACTTGATTCAGCGAGACTTACAAGGGCATCTATGTGTTTTTTTTAGTTGCGTTTCACTTCCTTAGAGACCGGTATGTTTCCGTGACGCATATTAAAAAGAATTTGAACTAATGCGTGTATCTGTTCTGGAGTGGCTGTCTCTAGAAGAAACTGGCGAGATGAAGGAAAGGTAGATTGTTCTTTACTACTCGAGACATGGCCGTAAAATGAGTTAAAGATGACAGGTATGAGTATTTTATAATTTTTCCTGGGAATCCCACTTAAATTTACGACCAGAGTTGAAAGTCGTCTTGGTCTTGATCCAACACAACTGTTTTGCGTTTCTTGAACGGGGTAAACCACGAAACTGCACTTTCCTTTTTGTAGATTTTCTACCACTCCCAGCCTGAGGTACTAGTTCACCAATAGCTTCTCTACTACGCTTCGCCAGCGCTGTGTTAACATTATTTCCTTCCAGAACATCTTGAGCCACTTGGACCCCTGTAAGTAATGCCTTTTTTCCAAGCACTTTGGCTCCTTGCTGTAAATGAGGCATCGCCCAGCGAAACAGCCCTTTAAATATGGAATCTAAGCCATACCCCTGCTGAAATCGAGATCCGTGAAAAGCCGGTAAATTACCTCCTTTTTGTCTGGCTTGATCTACATAATACTGTTCGTACAATTTGTGATTCGGAATGTAAAGTTTCTTCATCGCGTTTAAAAATTCGTGGATCTGCTCTGACAGAAATGAAGTGTAAGTAACACTTTCCCAAACTCGAATGGTACTGATTCTCCTGGGTTGCACTTTACTGGTTTCCGATATGGTGATAGAAAAATTGAAGGAGGAGGAGGGAAAACAATAGAATTGTGTTGTCGGTGGTGGTGGTGGGAAACAATAGAATTGTGTTGTTGGTGGTGGTGTTGGTGGTGGTGAAAAACAATAGAATTGTGGTGGTGGCGGTGGCGGTGGTGGTGTTGTTGGTGAAAAACAATAGAATTGTGGTGACGGTGGTGGTGAAAAACAATAGAATTGGGGCGGCGATGGTGGTGGAATACAACAGAATTGTGGAGGAGGAGGGAAAACAATAGAATTGTGGTGGTGGTGGTGGAATACAATAGAATTGTGTTGTCGGTGGTGGTGGTGGTGGGAAACAATAGAATTGTGTTGGTGGTGATGTTGGTGGTGGTGAAAAACAATAGAATTGTGGTGGTGGTGGTGGTGGAATACAATAGAATTGTGTTGTCGGTGGTGGTGGTGGTGGTGGGAAACAATAGAATTGTGTTGGTGGTGGTGAAAAACAATAGAATTGTGGTGGTGGTGGTGAAAAACAATAGAATTGTGGTGGCGGCGGTGGTGAAAAACAATAGAATTGTGGCGGCGACGGTGGTGGAATAGAACAGAATTGTGGAGGAGGAGGGAAAACAATAGAACTGTGGTGGTGGAAACCTACATAAATAAGAAACATCAAGCACATTTTGCCAGTTCGCGCTAAGCTTTGAATGAGTTGACATGAGCCTTTGGTCCTGTCCTGTTTGTCAAAAGCATTATTCTAGAAAAGATAGTATGCAAAGACATATGAATAGAAAACACAGTAATTCCAATTTTGCTCCAGTAATACCGATGTCTCAAGAAAAGTGTCAGCGGTATCAATTAGTTCATCCTTTTACTTGCATGGTTGCAGGGATGACCGGTTCGGGAAAAACTGTCAGGGTACAATTACTGTTACAACAAGCTCAAACCGTGATCGATCAATCGCCGAAGAGAATATTCTGGTGTTATTCACAGTGGCAACCCGCCTACACGCAATTATTGATGATGATACCAACAATCGAATTTGTCAAGGGGATCCCAGAATCTCTGGAAAATGATTCCTATTTAGATGTCAGCATACGCAACCTGATTGTCATTGACGACCAAATGATTTACATTGTGAAAAATCTGTTCCATCAAGGCAAAGGCAACCGAAGCATCAGCTTAAACAGTCATTACTTGGTCCTTTTCAAGAATCCTCGAGATAAACTGCAAATTTTGACTCTAGCCAAACAAATGTATCCAACTGCTTGGTTTATCAAAGAGTACGAAGAGGCGGTTCGAAGACCATATGGATATCTTTTTGTAGATCTCAAGCCAACGACTCCAGATAGATGTAGATTGCAAACAAATGTTTTACCCGGCGAAGAACGATTCGACAAAGGATTCAAAGACAATAGAATTTCCCAAGAACTGCTCAAGTACCTCAAACAACAAGCTCTGGTGGTGCCCTCCGCCAATTTCGGAGCTGCAACGCATTCAGAATAATATGGATAATCTCCTGTATCGTACAAACCTTGGAGAGGACCAAAAAGCGAAGCAGTATATACAGTTGCAAAACAAGTTTTTAAACTATAAACACCAGCTCAAATCTTTAATACCTGAAGCAACAATACCCACCAAACCCCAAGAGTCAAACCAAATTTCTACTAATGTATTGACAGGTGAAGTACCAACAGCGCCAAACCCCGTTCAAGAACCACTAGAAATCATAACAGCGACTCCAGTTCAAGCACCAACCCAAGTGACAGCCCCACAAGCCTTATCTACCATGGCAACCTCTTCCTCTATCTAATCTCCCTCCCTCCTTTCTTCAATTTTGACACCGCCTCCCACAGTCGAATCGCTGTCACCAGTTAAAAGCGTAAGCGCCCCCAGTCTGTCAAATTTGTAAATTACTTGGACTATCAACCGAAGAGAGCCTCTAGAAGATCTCGACGTTTACACAGGACCTCGCCTTACAAGTACTCTCAATACGATAAAGACGATTGATTTCCTGATAAACAGTTTTGTTCAGTTTTAATTTTGGTATATTCATTTCAAATCTCTGTGTATTATTTTTTTTTGTATTGGCTAATAAATGTAATATTCAAGCTTATTACACGACTAAGTTAGTTCAGAGGGCCAATAACTAAAATCGGCCAATCAGATTGCTCCGTTGCCGGTCCAATATTCTCTAAGTATTGGACCGGGCACTGTCCCGAATGATCCCGCACGAAGATTTCTCGTAGTTTTACTTCTTTTTTTATCTAAAAGTATTTACTCCACATAAGATATTATTTTTGTTTTCTTCCAACTTTGTTTTTCTTCTTTTTGGAAACGTCAGACGTGAGTAAAGGTTCAGTTTGCCGTAAATAACAATTGCGCGCTTGAAGTTTAAGGTGTCTATGCAGTCTATCATTTGGGTTTTTCTTCAGTCGTGTAATAAATCTCTTACTAACCAAGCTTGCTCGGGACCGTACTGGGAGAATATCGGCCCTTGGTCTTTTTTGTACGGATCTCGCTGCGCTCGGTCCATACTGTCAAGACCTCAGGCCGATATTCTCCCAGTACGGCCCACGCGCTTGGTTAATAAGAAATATGTATTCTCTCTCTCTCGTCAGCAAAGCTGAGAGTTCACATAAAAACTTAACAGATATTTTCATGAACCAATCGGGGTTAAAAGAGCCCGGGCAAATTAACGTTTCGAAAATCGGAGAACGTTACGACTGTGTGGTCAGAAGTCAAATGAAATTTCTCCTTGCTCAATAGCCCTTTTCTTCTCTCTGTGTGAGAGTGGGAACTAGAAAATAAAACAGTGGTTCCCATTCCTCCTCCGTTAGGTCTAATTGCTCCACAAAATTTCAAAACACCATCTATCTTCCCCTGTGAATTTTCGTGAAGACTTCAGAAGGAAGGTCTTTAACTTGGAAAGCTTAGTACCTGGTAGACCACAAAATGCTTCTTTCAGCAAAACTATTTCACTTATAGGAGTGATCAGATTTCCAGCCAGGAAGCGGTAGGTGTTAAATCGGTTTCGGCAAGTAGAGTGAGTGAGACCCATGTTAAGCTAACTATAATTGTTCTTGAAATTCCACCTCTTTATAATGAAAAAATCACATGACTTCTGGTACTAAAAATAATTCTATGACATCATTCTACCTATTTTAAGATTATGACGTAATACCTCCAATGACACCCATCCCTATGATGTCACTATTTTTTTTTAGATTATGATGTCATCATTTTTTGATGACGTCAACCCTTAGGGTATTGTGACGTCATCAAAGCCCTACGCCCCTGTTCCAGTACCGGCCTTTCCCTACTACTGAAAATAGAGGCATTTAGCACCAGGATTTTCCCGTTAACGGCAAACCGGAAACGGCAGTTTCAGGTTAGGCGTTTGACGTTTGCCGTTTATGGCTTCTACCGTTTTAGCTACAGCTCTCCAAACCTCAAACAAATCCACATAGAAAACAAGCTTTGAAAAGGTAAGTATGTCCCAACACTTCAATTCGAGTGTAGTTTTATTGTATTAAACAATCACTTCATAGAGCCCGGTTAGCTCAGTCGGTAGAGCATCGCGCAGAATGCCATTGTCTTTCGCGACATGTACTTGCAGTTCTCAAGGCGGCAAAATAATTTGCATGTCTAGAACTAGTCGGATGTGATTGGTCAACATATTCAGCTTTGGGAATACTTGAGTCTCTTCGCAGATTTCAGTTGCTGTCAATCAAACGGTTGAATGAGTACGGTAAATCCCAAGGCGTGATAGAGTTATTAAACAACAGGCACTAATCAAAGGCGGGCAGCACTCTTCGCAAGTGTTTACAAATTCGTGTGCAGCGATATCTTCATTCGACTCAAAAGACTAACCAACTCCCGTTGGTAGAAATGTTTTCTGAACTATCGAAATACTTCAGTGTACAACGGGTGGTTTGAAAAGCTTAACCTGCAATAAGAGCGCTTTTTTTCCAAGCGCGAAATGCGGCGGATTAGAAAACACAAAACGAAACAAAACGGCCGACACACCTACAGTACACCTACCAGGTTATAAAAAGCAGCGGTGCTCAATAAGCGGGCTTATCTGTGATCAGATGAATTTTTCTGAGATCATTTAATTTTTGTCTTAAACATGGTATTCGCCTCCATGACATGAAAATTAAGAGCTCAAATAAAGATGGCATGATCATAGGTTACTCTGAGTAGTGCGATGCGTAAATCACACGTTTCATACTCGCTTTGTTTATATACTTGGTCGAAATTTACTTGATTACTGGTTGCGAAATCTTTTCCGCTTTTCGCCGTTGGTCTCTGCTGCTACCCTCCGTATTACGTAGTAAACCATCCTTTTTAAAACGTTTCCAACACCACTCGATGAATTTAGCTTATAGCCGATTGACGCCAAACCATTCTGAAGTGAATGAAACATTTGCGTCGGATTTATTTTCAATTGCCGCCATTTCCAGAGCGCCTTGCCGTTTATTTTGAGGTAAAATAAGAGATCGCAACCATTTAGAATAGGTGAAGACATGTGAATGACGCAGGGCAGGATTGATCGGGGATTCTGTGAGCTTCAAATGGAGCTCCCGATCAACCCGCTTGTGTGAAAACCATTTCAGTTGCAGAACGGTACGCACTCGTACGGAGTTTTGATGATAAGTGAATCGCGCGCATAAACAGATGTTTAATAGCCCTTTGAGTTTAAATTTGCCGCATGCATAAACAAATTTAAAAGCCCTTTGAATTTAAATTTGCCGCACTGATTTTTGTGCATGACTGCACGCTATTGTCAGCGGGGCGGAGTTAAGAACTCTGTTAAATACTCAAGGGAGTTCTAAAGCAACCATTTTTGAAGGCATTCGGAATAACTTTTAGAAATCATCATTTGATAAAACTTGTAGTCATCGTATAAACATGAAATTTTGCACAGTCTTTCTTCAGATCGGGAACTTACAAAGCCCGAGTGTACCTAAGTCGCTAATATCTTTTTTAGAGAAAAATTTCAATCGGAATATTAATGAAGTCAATATTTCATACAAATAACAAGTAAAACTAGCGCATTTTCAACGTCAGTTTGATAAACCTTATCCAGGATCAACGGCTTAGAAAAATGTTTAGAATAAAAGCTTGATATCTCTTCTTTAAAAGCCCGAGTGTACCTAATCGATCAGTGTGCTGTAAAGAATGAAAAAAAGGCAAAGTGCAGTCGGTGTTGCGCCGTTTTCGGCCATTTTCTTTATTGTTTTGCGTCTTTTGACTCGCGCGATTTCAAATTTAGCGCTACAAGCGATAGAAAAAGTCCCGGATGTGTCGCGGAATTCTGCGCGATGGCATCAGACTTTTAATCTGAGGGTCATGGGTTCAAGTCCCATATCGGGCGACCCGTAATTTTATTGCTCATGGAGGCTCTGTATTGTGGAATATTTTAATTTCTAATGATAAGAATTTTTCAAGCACAAGTTATAAAAACCTGAAAAAGAAAATCCGTTCAATGGACATTTTTAAAGAGTTGACTTTCAAAGAGACCTCTATAACTACCACAAATTTTAGACGTAAAGATTTCATTTATATTTAGGGGATTTAAGGTCTTTTAACGATGTACATATATACACAGTTAAGTATTAGTTTTAATTTAAATAGTTGATTATATTTTGTTATTCATTATGTACATATTTTATTCTTAGGTTTAGTATTTACGCACGACCCCACAAGCTGCACAGCTTTTTAACTTATCGTGCTTAAATAAAGGTTGTCTGTCTGTCTGTCTGTCTGTCTGTCTGTCTGTAGAGCAAGAGGAAACCATCCGAATGTGTAATCAAATATAGCTAAACTAAGTAAACTAGAACTCAAAAGCTGTAGTTTAGTGTATTTCTCAAGTATTCGATCCATCTTTTCTCGACATCCTCTCCCTTTGACTTGTTTATCATCAGTAGAAAAAGCTCTGCTGAGTATTTTGACTACCTCGTCCCACTCTTGGGGCTTTCCAGGGAAATACTATGCCACCTCCTTTGCAAGGGCTAGCTCGTGCTTCACATCCGGCCATCGAAATGGAGGCATGATACCCTGGAATTATAAAATTTTAAGCTTCTCAGATAACATCTACTGCTGTTTGAATAACAAACCTTAAAACGTGAGAAAACCCTTATTCTTCGAAAACACATGAAATTGAAGAAGCCGCCATATTGAATTTCCAGACAACAGCAGTGGTTGATTTTCAACTGGCAACAAGAAGTCCTAGTTTCACTCATTTGCTAAAAAGTATATTTAAACTTTTTCTAAAAAGACTGGTTTACATAACTTTCTGATTTGTACGTGGCATAAAAACAAATACAGGATAAAAAACGTTTAGGTAAATCACTTACGTGAAAACCTTCTTCTTGGCGTTGAAAACTCGCGTTGAGAACACCGGATGTGACCGCAGGGCTTGATCACCTGACCTCTAAAGGTTTGCTGTTTGAGGTTTCCGCTGAAAACCCTGGAGCTAAATGTCCCTAATGTTTGTAAATCGCACTCTCTTTATCATGCATAATACCCATTGCGACAACTTATCTAATAATATTATTTGCTATTAATAGTGCAAGATACACAGATAAAATCTGTTTATTGCAACATCTGAAATATTGTAAACACTTATGTGCACTGAGGGAGTCACAATAATAGGGCTTTGTTTTCAGAGATTTGCAATTGTTACCGGGTATAATTATATTAATTTAACAAGATTCAAAGTCTTTAAAACCCCACAGTGGTTAACTTACAATAGGCAGTCTCTTAGTATTGTGTAATTCCAGAAAATGTTCTTACCTCCCCTACGGAAGGGATCCCACTACCTCTCTGGAAGTTCCAATTCAGCTTCATACATTTCTATATTGTTTTTGGCCTTACAGAACCCCACCCCCCTGGAAATTCCAATCCCTTCTGTGGGGAGAGTATGGATGTTTTCTGGAACTGTACATTGTAGTCAGGTGTGATATTCAAATTAAATCAAATAAATAAATAAAACTTAGGCAGTCTCATCTGGCTCTCTGACAACCCAGGATGGGCCTTCAGGTGCTGGTGTTGCTAAATATCCACCAACTTGTCTTGGCTTTGACATGGCTCTTTCATGTGATGACAGACTGTTGATGCATGATCCAGTCTTGACTTAAGGCTAGTCAGGCTGGTCTGCTCCCATGACAGCTTTTTTTGTTATATAACAGGTCAATTTCCTTTCACTCTCTCCACTAATGGGATCCTCTGTCCCCTCATAATCAGAGTCCTCACTGCTCATGTAGTCCGTATACAGCACTTCACTTGCATACTGCCTCTGTGTTGCACTCATACTTGACTGTACTAGTTCCAATGCTCGATTTCGTCTTTCCAGTTTCTGATCAAGAGAAAATGCACAAATTTATACATGTAGATCAAGAATAAGCTTGTATCAATTACTGATCAATGTTTTTCTTATTTCTCAACTAAACCACTCTTAGCTTTCTTCTAACCACATCTTCGTGAAACAACACATGACTTTGTACATTTGTGTAGAGGATACTGCAAATTAAGCCATGAAAAAGTACACACAGTAAAAAAAAAACCAAAGTGTTCATGTTTGTATTCCGTAAAAAAAATTGGTTTGAACTTTTGCCATAAATACAGGCTTAGCAAAGAGTACATGTATGACCAAAACAAAATTTGTATGTCAATTTAAGATACATGTACAGGGTTCGAAACTAACGGGTGTCCTGTTGCCCGAGGCATGTAAAATTTGGTTTGGGCAACTAAAATCTCTAGGCTAGTTGCCCCGGTGGGCGATTGGTTTCCTGTACGCAGGGCAACTGCTGGGACTGTTGGATTTGGAAGCAGATACATAAAAATTTCAAGTGAATTAGTTTTATCTCTTCGAAAGAATAAATAAAAGAGAAAACCAAGAAAACTTGTCTTTTTAATGCTGTTAAATACCTTGACAGTCACTACTTCTCGATGCTTGTCAGGGAGAAAAGCGTGTACGCATCATTTGGTGTCAGCAGTACACTACATGAGAGGATGTGCAGAAAGATCTTGAATGTACATGTGTTCGAAATGGCAGGTAAAATTACTCGATTTTTTAGCTCTAAGTCAGGAAAAGAATCACAAGATAAAAAACCATCCAATGGTCCAGATTTGGAATTGCACAACGCTGCTCGTGCCCTGTAACACTGGTGGGATGTAACACTGGTGGGACAAAGGAGACCAACAACAATGCCCAGAATTTCAATTAAAATGAAAATGATCATACTCCATTACTGTAAGCAATTTTTATTTTAAATCTCATTGGACTACTACTTTTAAAACAGGGCAAGCACATTTTTGAAGGGGCAACTAAAACTTGAATAGTAGCTGCCCAATGGGGCCAATTACCTCAAAAGTAAGTTTCGAACCCTGCATGTACATGTACATGTGTAGAGGTATAAGCATAAGTTAGAATAACATTTTTTCTGATTTTTTTCTGATTCTTTACTTAATTCAAAGTTGAAATAAAAGTGTCATAAGCAAAAGCACAAGAGAATTATGTAGTTTAGCTTAAAGGGGCACTGTCACGGTATTTGAGCGTCATTTTACAGTGAATGCCGAAATATGTTCCTGCATCATTGGAAACCCAAAAATAATGATGCAGTTTTGTTACCTAGGACTTTATCACTACACCGAAACCAATTATTGCCGTCTAGCACTTAGCATGGCAAGGATGGAAATGGATTTAAATTTGAAAAAACTAGCCAGTTTTTTCAAATTCTAGAGCCATTCCTCGAAAATATTGCCAGAAATTCATTATGGCTTGCTCTCTGAGCCACCATTCGTTTGATATGTTTCTGTTAGTCCATTTGAGCATTTTGGGAAGGAGTAAAGGTACCAGGTAAAGATTTTAGCAACGAATGAAGCTGAAAACAGCAAAACTCCCGTGACATTGCTTCTTTAACTTGTTTCAAGAATGTGAATTGATGAAATGCCATAAGAAACAATTGGAAGGACCATTATAAACATCTACTAAGCTCTGGTGGAGTGGAAGGCCTGGACAAAAACAGATTTCACTTTTTTAACCATGGATTTATCTAGTATGTATTTTCATGCAGGATCACGTATACTAAACACGTAGTCAGGAGTCCATCGGCACCCTTGATTGATACCCTCAATTAACTCTTCATTAGTATTTTGGATGACTCTTAATCAATCAATAATCAATCAATACTCAATCAATACTCAACTGACATCTCGGTCAAGAGTCAACTTGGCTGGCTATTGAACGAATGTTGATCAAGTGTCAGTCAAGAAGTCAATCAAGTGTTGATTGAGTGTTGACCGACGATTGATTGGTTGTTGATCGTTTGTGGGTCAAGATTTTAAATAATAATAATAATATGATGTTGACTGACACTTGCCCACAATGCCTTTACTACACATGATTATTCATGCATACAGTTGTATATTCATGACTGCCGCATGTGTGAGATAGCACGGGAGAAATTGTGTCATCATTACTGTATTATTACTATTATGCATGGCTGCATTGTAAGTATTTGTGTATGTTACTATATGAAAAGCTCTCTTTTGCAGGTTGTCCTGACCCTGACAAGACAACATTTCTTGTGATAAAATGAGCTATAAAATGTACTTTAAGCATGTTAAGAGCACATTTCTATGTAATCTCCTTTACTAAAAATGATCTGAGGATGTCTATAATTTCAACAACGTTTACAGTGAGGACACTCGAACCGTGAACACTTGATATTTGTTTGTACATTTTTTTTAGTGACTATAGAATGCGGGCTCGACCTTTTGATAAGAGTATTTAATGTTTTTACACTTACAAAATGCGAAACATGTAACACTATACATCATAAGAAGAACCATTATTTCTTAATTGTCAAAAAAAAAATGTACAGAAAAATGTCAAGTGTTCACGGTTCAAGTGTCCTTACTGTAATGAGTTTGAGTGTATGTTGTAGAAAGCAGATTAAGACATCAAGATTATCAAGCTGATTTCGCTTGCATGAACTTTGGGCTACAGCTTACCTGGACGTGGTTAACGTTTTCAGCAGTCATGATTTCTGCTCCAGATGGGTTGTTCAAAGTCATAATAGCATGTTGTATACACCAAAAAGGAAGGCTATCCATCTCCTGGTGTCTGAAATAGTTCTTTGTAGCACGACACCGTATTCAGGTCGTCGCTGAATTCCATGTGAATTTCTTCCAGTCCTTACAAATGAAAGCGAAGGCGACTCGCTCGATTGATTGTCACACGCTGTCCTCGCCAAATAGAGTTTCCTTCGTCTTAAGTTTCTTCAAATTCCACTTCTTGCCGTTTGTTGAATTACTGAACTGAGATCTCCTGCCTCAAAAACTAAGGTAAGTTCCAACCGATCGCAAAAACGAAACGGTAAACCGCCGTGAACGAATCTTAAATCTGGCGGTAAACCGGCAAAATCAAAGAATTTTCATAAGGTACTGCATGTACGGGTCCATGTATAGTCTTCCAGGGGCAGAGCCGCTGACATTCTGACACGCTATGAGCCTTAAAACGAACACAATTTGCGAAACAACAACTACATGTACTGACAGGGTCATTTTGGTCTCATGAATGCTCAAACACATTATCATGCCGATTCCTGCTTACGAACACGTTTTACCCCGATACATAAAGATTAAAGGGAAATTTGGAGGGAAAACACTGACCTGATGGTCTTTGCCCCAGTCTAACGTGCGTTGCGTAAAAACCATCATTGAGCTCTTAATTGTATACGAATTTTCCATAAAACGAATTTATATGATTTGTGTTTCGAAATTTTACTGACAACCAGACTTGAAAAAATATTGGTTGGTAAATTTCGTTGAAGGCACTCTTTACAATTACGCATGCGCTGATGCTTTCGGATTAACAGCGGTAACCACTATGATGGAAATTCACTAGTCGGTCTAAATAAATAGATTTTGCAACGTTGAACCCAACATGCTTAAAGATCGGCCAGAGTTCAAGGTTTGCATCAAATACGCGGCAGCGTTAAGTGGGTTTGGGCCCGGTGTGAGTCCTCTTATGCAACTGATCCTAGGGCATTCCGCTCTCAAGCTTTGCGAAATTGGTGAGTTGCGCCTCCACGTAGGTCGGTAAGATGTCAGGAATGTTCCACTGCGATGTTTTTTTTTTCCTCCGCTTCTACGTTCGCTATAAATGATCAACTGAAAGTTTTAAAGCGAAAACGAAGGAGCGGTTAGTAAATGATCAGGGGCTATTTTTGTTTGCTCAGTTGAGTTGCGGTAAGAGATGCGCGAACGCAAGCTGAGCGTGTTGCTAGCAGAAGGTCATATGTAAATTCCTTCTGGTTTGAAAAAACCTTTTGAAAGTGATTGCGGCGTGATGGAAGGAACGTTTGCGCGAACTAAAGCGTCCTCAGTGATTTTTCCTTCCTGTAAGATACAATTGATGGATGGTTAAAGATATGTGCAAGTCTAGGTTGTTGTTGAATAATATGTAAGTGTTTCATGAAAATATTTTTCTTAAGATTCGGTGTAACCGGTTTATAATATAAGTAGAAACAAACGGTAAAATTTCTTTCGCCTTCTTTGTTTTGTTACTATTGACTGTCGTAAAATGTAATTCCAAGATCAGATTGGTTGTTTGATAAAATTATGTGATAAAATACTGTTCTTGTTTTGGTGCAAAACATCTATTTTGTTATCACTCAGCCAGTCTTTTCCGAAGTGATAAAAAATGCTATTCAGTTAGCATTTTGTTATTGCTGTTGTAACGTTGTTTTTGCTGTTTGCTTGTTCTTTTTTCCTTACAATTCCAGTCTGGATTAAGAAAGTGCAGATGCCTTT
>JAHPZR010051162.1:10000-19605 GCA_019787425.1 Platygyra sinensis | reverse complement strand
CACCCATTACGATGAGGATATCTCTACTCGGAGCCTTATCGACCACCGCCTGTAGTTTGCTATAAAATTCCTCCTTTTCATATGGCTCAGCATTGGTCCTGGGAGCATAGCACTGTATGATTGTGATCTTTTGGATTTTGGCGTTAATTCTACCTGTGATAATTCGATCATCTATTGGTTCCCAATCCACCAAGCATTTCTTCGCGTGCCCTGATAACATGATACCGACCCCTCTCTCATGGACATCATCGTTGTTCTCATTCCCTGAGTATATGAAAAGCTCTCCCGTTGCTAGCTCGGTTTCCCCGAATTGGTTCCACCTAGCTTCGCTGACTCCCAAGATTTCCAGCCTATAACGTCTCATTTCTGCGGCCAGTTGAGCTACCTTTCCAGACTCGTACAGAGTTCGCACATTCCATTGTCCTATCCAGGTTCTGATTTTCGGAGAGAACAGCTTCATCCGCGGGCTTCGCTTCATTCTCGTTCTCACCTTATGGTCATAATTCGGTTTAAATGATCCCTGCTCGATCTCTACTGGTAATAGAGATCCGGCAAAGTTTTCCATATTTTCGGTTTCAGTAACCCAATGAATCCACCACGTAGGGGGTTAGCCTTCGCCGCTTCACCAGAGCTCCGTTACCCACCCCGTTTCAGGGTTCCAGTCAGGCCTTCACGGTTACCGTAGCGGCCCTGAGGAATGAAGTTTCCCCACCGTACTTCACCCTGACTGGCGATCCCCTACTTTAGGGCGTTGCACAGTACAGTATATAGTACCATGGGCAACACTGCTCTGGACTGAGGTTTTTGCAACAAAAAATATAATAACCAAAGTGACAGGAATATTTTATGATTGTCTCAAACTTTCCTAAATTTCACACATGGAAACTTAATATTGTCTAGAAAGAAAGGCTTTCGTTGCACCTCGTCCAAATTTGGTAACTTAGTCACAAAAGTATGCAGAGTCACGTTATTTCTGAGAAAAAAAGTCACATTTAGAGTGTTGTTTTACTAAGAAACTCTTAACGTGCTGGTGGATGTGGATGTTTTTGTCAAGACTTTGACAGGAACGCATGAAAGACATGCAACGCATTTGGCACTGAAATATACGATACCGTCTTTACACTTGACTCATAAATCGGTCTTCGTCTGTTTTGAAGATGGCTGCTTTTAGCTTGCGCTTTGTGTAAGTGACAATTACACAAACTACTGAGCGTTAGAGCGTTGTCGGCCAAAAACCTGAGACATTGCTATATGTGCTTTTGGATCGGACCTTTTTCTGGGCTCATCTACCAAAAGCTTGCCATTTTCTCGCATTTCTTACACAACAGCTTGAAATAACTTTGTTTGGTTTGCCTTGTGGCCCTTCAGTGGTAGCATCACAGTTTGAATCTTTGATTCTCTAAACCGCTAATGTACCATGGAATTTAAATAAAGCTGTTTAGGTGTATTATCCTTCCTTCCTCATGCCATCTCGTCGAATTCATGAAAAAAAAATCTACGAACACTTAACGATGTCCCTCGCAGAACACTGGTCTAACAGTACGATGTTGATGTAAACTTTCTCAGAAATTGCGCAATTTTCCGTTCTTTCGTTGTTGAGTCTGCAAACGCTGTTACGCAAGTCTTCTTTGCTTCAGGAACTATATGAAATAACTTTCTATGTGTTGAATTTAGTAATGTTTAAGACAATCACAAAGTTATTTCAATCGTAAAACGTCGATCCAGAACATGTCCAACGTACTATTTTTACTAGATAGCACCACCTACACTGTAGTTCGTTGATAAGACGTAACAAGACGTAAGATGTAACAAGACGTAACAAATTTTGCTGAACCAACCTAAAATATGGAACTTCGAACCAATGATACCAGATAAACGCGTTTCGTGATTCTGCAGTGTCACTCCTAAACTGCGTGTTCCTGTCGAAGAATTCAAGCAAACAAGAGAATTTTACATAGTTGGGTGTGCAATCGTACAGAACGCTGTCTTGAACATTGCTAGCCGTGCGGTTTCAGATTGTCGGCTAGGCTTGTCTAACGTTATTTTACGGGGGAAACAAGCGACAGCGGAAAACACGTCTGCGTTCAAAGGTAGAACTTTGCCAGCTGATGATTTCATTTTTTCCTCGAATGGCAAGATATTGTATCGAGAAAAACTTTTTCAACTTATGTATCTCCTGAACGAAAACTCAGCTGCCTCCTCGATCCTTATTTTGCGGCAGATTTTCTTCAAAAACAATGCAATTAAAATTAATAATGACAAATACGATGCTGCGATTTTGTAAAATAAGAATACATTGTTAAGTTACCTGGCTTAGTCCAAAACAGTCTTGTTCCAGGAATAGGGCGTTCATACTCTCCACTTGGTTTGCGCATGCCCACAGATATGTGGTCTCCGTCCCAAATTTCGCGCATAATTACCTCCATTTGATAAATACGACATTGGTCGAGTAATATTGGTTGTGACATTTGGCGGTCCGGATACCTTCAAATATGAGAGACAAGATTATTGAGAGGAAAAACAGCCCCAAAAGAGCACGAAATAACAAAAACAAATATTTTCGATAGTATAATAATAATATTAATAACAATAACGAAAGTGAAGGATGATCATCGCAGTAAATTTTCCACCTTAAGCAATTGAAAAGAAGCCTGAAAAAATCAGGGCTTCAACAGGATTCGAACCCGTGACCTCCGCGATACCGGTGTGATGGTCTACCAACTGAGTCATGAAGTCACACATTAAGAGCGAGGTCAATTTATTAAGTTCATATCTCGCGTGAGGAGTGAAATGATGTGAAGTATATATGAAAAAATTCATATTTAAACTGCGGTTGTAGATAAACCGCAGTTCAAATATGAATTATTTCATTTGTACTTCACACAATAACAATAACAATAGCAACAACAACAGCAACAGCAACAGCAACAGCAACAGCAACAGCAACAGCAGCAACAATAACAATAACAATAACAATAACAGTAACAGTAACAGTAACAGTAACAATAACAAGCAATATCATAAGGATCTATAAGGGCCATGCGATGAAATATTCTGAAGCTATTTTGCGTTGCAGCCACATTGATTTCTTGCCTGATTCACAGAAAAGTATTAGTAATGAAATTTTTAAGGAGTAGGGATGGCTATGGTCTGTCTCTGTTAAACCCCAAATAACTGATAGCCATGCAGTTATTCTTTCATTTGGAAACAAATACAGCTATTGGGGCTTCTGTTGCTGTAAGTTGAATTGTATTGTTAGTCTCAGGTTGTGGTGAGATAGGGATGCTAGCATGACTAATTATGATGCGGGATAGGCTTTGGGTGGTGACAAGCAGTTTTATGGGTACAAAGAAGTCGACGACTGTTAAAAAAAGAACTTCGACAAACTGGTATTAATCGTTTACGAAAGCGAGACGTGCTGGATGAATAGTGAACGATGAGCTAGAGAATCAGTCAATTGCAATAATTGCAAGAGACCAGAATGAGAATCTAGTTTATACATGACCGTCACGCCAAACTGGTCACTCAACAGAAATGCACCTAACTTTAATTTATTGCAGGTTTCCTTCCAAGCAACAATTGGTGGAAACTATTTAGGGGGTATAGCCGTAGATGACGTCACATTAACTGATGGGCTATGTGAAGATGAAAGTGAACATCAGAACATTGAGCAAGGTATCAATCTTACTTTTAGCCTTAACTTTGTGGAGGTACGGTAGCCTCATAGTTAATGTGCTTGCCTCTGGAACGAGTTGTTCTGGTTGGAGCTCTGTGTGGTGTTCCAGGGCAGGCACAGGTGCATAAATGGCTGCTGGGGGGTGACCCTGCGATGGACTAACATCCTATCCAGGGGTCAGTTGAAATACTCCTAGTCGCTTTATGCTACTGAAACACGGGGCATAAGCCCCGTCCTGATGGGCCACTTGGGTCGTACGAAGTCTTTAGCTGGCCTTGATAAATGTGTCTATTTAATTTTAGTCTCTTTGAAATGAATGCATGTACAGCTGTATGTTAAATGAGGAATCTGCAATTTCTTTGTCGCTAAATTTCATAATTTGCGTGTCCATTTTATTCAAGGAAATTGCGACTTTGACACCAACTTTTGCTTCTGGAGGAATGACTTATTGTTCAGTTTTACATGGAGAAAGCTAAGCTATGATACTCTAAGTTGGGAGACTGGACCAAGTGCCGATCATACATCAGGTAAATAAAAAAATGTAAAAAAAAAACCTGTAAATATTATTTAAAGTGCATGAACATGTACTTAGCTATGCAAGCACTAAGCTTAGCTAGTTTACAGGCATGCCGCTGAAACAAAGAACGCCAGGTTGAGCTGCGGTTCATGAGACGCGCTTGTGTGATAAGCAGTGTCAGTGTTACGTAGTTTGTAAATGTGTATGGCCTAATTCGTCCCCACTTATTTTATTAGTCTTGATACTTTTTGAAGAATTTCTGCGTTTCCCAGCCACTTAGCACGACTAGCAGTTGTTATTCTTTTAAGTAACTGTGCTCTCTTGTACCTAACATATCGAACCTAGAACAATTTAATTTCCTTTTAAAGCTGCATGTAAAACTCGTGGCACAAATGAAGATTGCTACCGTTGTTTTGTGTGGTTCCGAATTACTCAAAATTTGTTTTCTTGCCTGTTAAAAATAATATGGCTCCATTACTCTGGAAACCACATCAACCTTTAATATAAAGTAGATTTGAGAGAAAGAAAAAGGAAAGCAAAAAGACAAAAACTTAGGACATCATATGCTAGCCTCACGAAAATTTGCATTATATTATGTCACTAATGTCCTTTTTTTGTCAAATCATCAAGGATCTGGTGCGTACGTTTATATTGAGACCTCTTGGCCACGACTACCGGGAGACACTGCGAGAATTGCGAGTCCGTGGATGCGGGGACCTCAGTGCATGACGTTCTATTATCACATGTATGGCGCCACCATGGGCTGTGTCGTTATATACATAAAAAGCCAGGCTGCAAACGGGTTAAAAGCAGTTTGGCTGAGGTCGCAAGATCAAGGAAACCACTGGATACATGGGCAAATAAGCATCAACGAAACTTCAAGTTATCAAGTGAGTTTTAAAATGTTTGGTTACAGCTTTTGAATAATAAAAAAAAATTAAATCAGGCAACCAACATGCCATGCCCTTAGTCCCGGGCCAACAAACATTGATTCAGAACATTGGTTGTTATTATCAGTCACAAATTATAGTATCGTTGGTTCACCCTTGAGGATATATGTCTTCTGAACGAGGTTGCTTTTCTTTTTCATTCCTTTTCTAGATTATTGTCGACGGAATTAGAGGCAGTAGTTTTCAGGGAGATGCAGCATTAGACGACATTTCATTTGGAAAAGGAACTTGCCAACAAAAAGGTACGAATGGTGAACCTAAATTTATTTCGTGGGATCCATTTCTCAGTTCAAACTGTGACGTCCCAAACCGAAGTTGTCAAAGAATTTATAACGCGTCTAGTAATTGCTTAGAAGACTTGTAAACCTTACGGTTAAAATTATTTTAATGCAGCAAATGAATAATGTATTTTTGTGCTTACTTGCAATATGGAAGGTTTCACGGTGCTCGACATCATCTTGCTAGTGTGGCAAACACGGCAAAATTTACAGTGAATGTATGGGAAAAATCGTGATTTTGATGCTCGATAACTCGAAGAAGGTTGATATTCTGGAATTTCTGTGAATTGCAGACTAAGATATTAGCTAAAAGAGTTAACCGATTAAATTTGAAGAGCATCGCTTTGTTGAGAAGCGAGAAATCGTCTTTTTATTTTTTCATACAAACGCTTCTAAATTTTCCCGCGAACGGCGGCTCCATTTTACAGACAAATATACGGAAGAAAAAATTGAATTTACGGCTTTCTTTATGAGAGTGCAATTCTCAAAATTGATCGGTTACCTCTTTTAGCTAGTATTTTTAGTTTTCACGGTTAATTTTTCTCATTTGCATTACAATGTAATCCAACGTGGATGCGAGGCAATTTCGGGCTTAAACTGCAAAATAGCCCGAAATTGCCTCACATACAAGCTAAATTTTATTGTAATGGAAATGAGCAAGGTTAACCGTGAAAAGGGCTATTCATTCACTACCGTCGGCCGTTATGATCTAGATATACCAAGAAATCAGAATGTATAAAGGTCATCGATGCATTTATTCAATCTTGGAATGTTCATTTGCAGAAGAGACGACATTCTACGTGTCCTCTAACAAAGGCAAAGACTTCCGAATATCCACTCAACCTTCTAAACAGAGTCTCTACTCCGAAGAATTCCGATTCACTCTCGAGCAACCACGAGGAAATCCTAAGGAGACAACATATTTTATCTACTCTGAAGCTTCCAGCGACCATAGTTTTGTCTCGTCAAAGTTGCATCCTTCAAACTATGAAAAGTATCCATTAGCTGTTGTTGTCCTAAATAACAAGACAGCAGGACGCAATTCCAGAAGAGTTTACCTGATTGATAGGAGTAATTATGGGCCAATGATTAGCCTCGATGATCACGGGAATGTATCGTGTTGCAGGGGAAAACAAAACTTCTATTTTTATGCCCACAATGTCACTGCTTTAGGTATGAAAACACGTTTCTGTGTCTTTTAACTAGGCTCTAAATTTAATTTTGTTATTGTTTGTTAAATTATTTTACAATTATATTTTTGCGAGAGTATCGATAAAGTAACACTTCTTAAAGAAGGATTGTTAGTTAAGAGTGGTAAAGATGGCGGAGGATTATCAAAAACAAGACAAGTCGGCAATATTTTTACTTTGTCAAAAAGTAAAACCGAAAACTTATGTAGTATTAGATCGAGGATGTTCCCTAAAATCAACATGAACTATAACAATGCTTTTCCGCTTTGTGTTAGCTTCGTGTTTCAGCAGTTAAGACAGTAATTGACCGAATAAGTCGATAAGCACGTCCGTCTTGTAGGTCTTCTTATAGTCAAAGGACTCTTTTTTTGCAGATCATCGAGCAATTTCCGGATGTGAGCCGAGTTGGTACAAAGCCGGCAAATGGTGTTATCTGCTGTCTTTGCCATCAGCTGCGCAGTGGAATAATGCTCGAACCTCCTGTCACCGATTGGATGCCGACCTTGCTGTTGTCAGTGACGGAGACTCTTTGGAAGCCCTCGCCCAGCTGCGCAGAAAATTCAACATCGAGGATGAAGACTTGTTTGTTGGTTTATCAGGCAGCAAGTTGCGCTGGCTGTGGTTAGACGGGGAAAATGTCTCCAATACAGATGATCTGTGGGGTCCGAACGAACCGAGTGGAGACGGCAGATGTGGGTCTTTTTTGAAAGCCAGATGGAATTCAAACTGGGATGGGTATGGATGGCGATGGAATGATCTTCCATGTGACACTGTCATTGGATACATCTGTGAACAACCTCTAGGTATATACGTGACGCTTTCGGTCGGAAAGCCATTTTTTATCTTTATTCATGCTGACAGTCCGTTTTCATTATTTCAAAACAAGGATCTTTTCATTTACAGCGAAAGTGTAATTACACAACTTAAGAATGCTTTGTTTTACATTTGCCTTTTTACCTCCATTTGTTTCTCATGTGCATGTAAATGGTATTCATGCAAGTAAGATTAAAGTGCCCATATCATCAAAATTTTGATTTTCTTATCTGATTCTACATATCACCCAATGAACATTCGCGAAAACGTTCAAATTTGCCGCCATTTTGGTCCACCATTCGCACCAGTCTTCCCTTCGTTTTGAATGAGTTTTGACGTAGATTAAGGAACACGTGACTTCAGGCTTGACTCTCTTCGCTTGTTTCACCTCTGTAAATTAAACTTAGTAGTTCATACAAAATGCAGTAAAGGAGCATTTTGCGTGGACTACGAAGCGTGATTTACAGAGGTAAAACAGGCGAGAAAAGTCAAGCATGAAGTCATGTTTTCCTTAATCTACGTCACAAATCTGAGCATGTCGATAATGTGATCAGCGCACGGGTAGACCGCAATAAAATAAGATTTTCAGGTATTTAACCCTTTTTTTAAAAATCGCTTTTTAACCAAATCGAAAATTTTTTTCGCAAAGTTTATTGCATGAAATGTAGAATCAGATGGGAAAATAAAACTTTCGACGATATGGGCACTTTAACTTATTGACAGGTTTGTGGGCCGGCTTATTGGAATGCATACCTTAATTTGTTCGCAGAAAATTTTATTGCTCGAGATTTAAGATTTCAGCGGATGTGTCAGGATCGATTGAACGCTAATGAGATTCGAGCTCGTTATGATAAGCATTACAAAGTGTCCTCATTTGTTAAAGGTCACCTAAACAATTCAGTCAAATAAGAAGTATGAAATTTTCAAATAACCCAGTCAAATATGAAGTACTAATTAAACAATATTTGCATTCAGTCCTGGACACTGGAGTGCAAGGTTTTTGGTTAAGTTCTTTAAGCCTTCCTGTCATTTTTGCTAAATGGGAATTCTATTTTATTTTATTTTGTTTTATAAACTGCGTGAGTAGTTCCTGACAACTCAAATTTTGAGTAGATCTTAGTTTGTTAAATAAATGTATTTTGTTTCTATTCCAAGCTGTCCCTCTCCCTATGGCTTTTTTTTCATTGAGCGGAATCAATGGAACTTTGGACAGGAGTCCAAATGGAGCCACTAAGGCAGTGTCTGCTCACATCAAATTCGCAGTCGGTCCTTATGGAAATCCAAATGGTTCTTTCTTCTTTAGTGGTATTAATAGCAGCTACGTGGAATTGAAAAATACCGGAGATCTAGATGCTAGGTTTTCGATTAGTGTGTTCGCATGGGTCCATCTCGACAACAGCGGTGGCAAAATATTTAAGTACGGCTGTTCGATGTCGGTTTTTCAGTCTACGTTAGGAATTGTGGTGCGATTTCTGGACAGGAAAACTTTCAAGGTTTCTCTGCTTCATACGAAAAACGTCCTCGTAGAAAAGTCTTGGAATTTCATTGGAGCCACATACGACCACAAAACGGGTAATGCAACTGTGTGGGTCAACAACGACACTGTCATGCGTAAATCCATCGGAGCAAAGATGGAACTGGCAACTCAGACTGATGTTAGAGTTGGAGCTTCAAGCAACCAAGAAAAGCATTTTCGCGGCAGAGTCTCCTGCTTACAATTCTATGATCAGGCGCTTTCAGTGGACCAAATTGTTGAAGCTAAAGCAAGGTGTAATCAGAGCAGTAAGTGCATTGCACAATTGAATTGATGACAGCCCCGACTGTTTTATAAATTGTTCAATCAAAGCTTATCACATTCTTTTGGGGTTCAACGTTGATTTAATAATGGAGGACTTCAATGGAGGGTAGACATAGTCTCTCAGTCGCACCTTCAAATACAATTGGAAGGAAAACCCTGAGCAGAAAATGTAGCACCGAAATGATTAGACGGACTGTAACGAAGTGAAAATTATTCTCACTGAACACCATGCATTTTGTTAGATATTTGGTTGCCATATCAAGACGATATCTGTTATGCTGATAAACATGTATTCTTTCGCATTTTTTATTTGTTCCTTTCTGTTTTTTTTTTTTTTTTTTTTTTTTTTTTTTTTTTTTTTTTTTTTTTTTTTTGTGCAGCAC
>JAHPZR010051162.1:0-5000 GCA_019787425.1 Platygyra sinensis | reverse complement strand
CTTGTTTCCCCCGTAAAATAACGTTAGACAAGCCTAGCCGACAATCTGAAACCGCACGGCTAGCAATTTTCAAGACAGCGTTCTGTACGATTGCACACCCAACTATGTATAATTCTCTTTTTTGCTTGAATTCTTCGACAGGAACACGCAGCTTAAGAGTGACACTGCAGAATCACGAAACGCGTTTATCTGGTATCATTGGTTCGAAGTTGCATATCTCAGGTTGGTTCAGCAAAATTTGTTACGTCTTTATCACCGGACTTCCGTACTACAGTGTAGGTAGTGCTATCTAGTGAAAATAGTACGTTGGACATATTCTGGACCGACGTTTTACGATTGAAATAGCTTTGTGATTGTCTTAAACATTATTGAATTCAACACATAGAAAGTTATTTTCATATAGTTCCTGAAGCAAAGAAGACTTGCGTAACAGCGTTTCATAATTTGCAGACTGGATAACAAAAGCACGGAAAATTGGGCCCAAAATTGCACGATTTCTGAGAAAGTTTACATCAACATCGTAGTGTTAGACCAGTGTTGTTCTGCGAGGGACATCGTCACGTGTTTGTAGATTTTTTTTTCATGAATTCGACGAGATGGCATGAGGAAGGAAGGATAAAACACCTAAACAGCACTATTTAAATTCCATGGTACATTAGCGGTTTAGAGAATCAAAGATCCAAGCTGTGATGTTACCACTGAAGGACCACAAGGCAAACCAAAGTTATTTCAAGCTGTTATGCAAGATATGCGAGAAAATGGCAAGCTTTTGGTAGATGAGCCCAGAAAAAGGTCCGATCCAAAAGCACATATAGCAATGTCTCAGGTTTTTGGCCGACAACGCTCTAACGCTCAGTAGTTTGTGTAATTGTCACTTACACAAAGCGCAAGCTAAAAGCAGCCATCTTCAAAACAGACGAAGACCGATTTATGAGTCAAGTGTAAAGACGGTATCGTATATTTCAGTGCCAAATGCGTTGCATGTCTTTCATGCGTTCCTGTCAAAGTCTTGACAAAAACATCCACATCCACAAACACGTTGAGAGTTTCTTCGTAAAACAACACTCTAAATGTGACTTTTTTCTTAGAAATAACGTGATTCTGCATACTTTTGTGACTAAGTTACCAAATTTGAACGAGGTGCAACGAAAGCCTTCTTGCGTGATCTTTATGACAAAATTAGGTTTCCATGTGTGAAAGTTAGCAAAGTTTGAGACAATCGCTTTAGTTATTGTATTTTTTGTTGCAAAAACCTCAGCCCAGAGCAGTGTTGTCCACGGTACTATATACTGTACAAGTAACAATTAGATTATTGGCTGCTATTTTTTTACAAGGTGATGGCTGATGAAGCTAAAGGTTAAGGTCCAATGATCCAATTGTTCTTAATGTTTAAGTAGAATTTAAACTAAAGTTAATTCAGATCGTGTGGGAGACGCGGTGGCTTTATTGTTAGTGCGCTCGTTCCCGGAGCAAGCGGTCAGGGTTCGAGCCCTAGCCGGGGACACTGTGCTGTGTTCTTAGGCAAGACACTTAACTCTCACAGTGTCTCTCTCCACCCAGGTGTATAAATGAGTACCGGCAAATTGTTGGGGAAAACCTAACAAATTGCGGGGGGAGTGACCTGCGATAGACTAGCATCCCGTCCAGGGGGAGTAGAAATACTCCTAGCCGCTTCATGCTACAGAAACTGGGATAAGCTCCGGCAGCTATGAGCCATTCTAGGCTCGAAGGCTTCGCACACTTCTTCAGATCAGGGTATCCAGTTATTTATCTGCAACTGCTATGTGCTATGAAACTTCACGCTTTAGCGAAATCGCGAATGGATCAAAGTGCCACTTGAACTTCGCAGCCACCTGAGCAATTGCATTCTTTTTATTATTTTTTTTTCACTAAACAGGCGCAACGCATCCTCATACCCCGGTCCACTGACAACGCAGTTTTAAAAGTTTTCGACCAGTAAACTAATGATTCCCACTAATGATCAAAAACGATCAAAAAGGTCGTTTTCGACATTTATTAGTTGTCGACAGCTAAGACAGTTTCCTTTTTCGAACTAAAAAGAGAAACTGCGTCTAAAAAGGAAACTGCTTATAGTTTTCGATAACTTAAAACTTTTATCCAGGGTTTTCAAGCGACGCTCGCACAAGCGCAAAAACACAATAATTCTTATTTCACCGTGAAAACGGTCTGACACAGGCACCAAGGCAAGCACAAGCTAAGGATCGAGACTTTTCCTCTTCTTTGTGCTTGCGCTTATGCTTGCATTAGCGCTGCAATAAGTGAAAACGAAGTACCTCTCAGGCATAACACAAGCTCAAGGATATTTACCAAACGTGGTTATGTTTGGCAATGGAGACACTGGATCGAGATTACTTCACACCTAACAGTTTAGAAGGTTAGGAATATTTTTCTGTGCTTGTGTTTGCATCGAAATTCATTTTCACTTGGATCATCGCTATTCCTTGAGCTTGTGCTCGCGCTTATGTTTACGTCGCTACTGAATACCAGACTCGACAACTCATCTCACACACTAGCTTTTTTTGTCGTCGATAAAAATAAGTTGCCTATAACAAGTGGCTGTCGGCAGCTAAATGTCTAGTCTGTGGAGGCTTTTATGAACGCTAGCATTTTCCATCTATCCCCATTCTGACTTTCTTAGGTTCTTTTCTCCATCCTTGTTCAATTATGTTTTAGACAATTTGCCTTCCATTAGTATAGAGCTATAAAAACCATGTCATTTCTTATCGTTTTATTTCAACAGGTTTTTGCCAGTTCTGCTGTGAGGGTGTATATTGTCCGGATTGCCCGTTAGAACTGAACATCTCCACCCTTGGGCAAAATGTAACATTGAATTTGCCACTTAACTGTGTAAACACATCTTTCACAGCTACTTTTAATACGGAAAGACAACCTGGAAATTTTACAGTTAAGGTATTAAGTCAAATATTTTTATTCTCTGTACATGCTGCAACAAATTAACTTGGTATGATCATCAGCATTTTCGGCTTGGTCATCCAGATTAACGAGTAACGAATAACGAATAACGAACACGGGATACGAATACAAACCATGTAAAAAGGATGAAAAAGGTGATAAACAACGTTTGTGCTGTTAAGGCCATTCCACTGGACCTGCGTTGAGATTTTTTTAAAACTGATTAAAATTTGAAAGAGAAATGAGAGATGCCATATTCGTTTAGGAGCAACGTGGCCTTGTTTATACCCAATAAATCCCTATAATAGCACCATGATTACAGTCATAATTGCTTCCTAAACTCACGTTTCCGACGATTGTTTCTTGTTCTTCACTAGAATTCGTCTGTATTTATGTTACATAGATAAATGTATTATTCAATTTAAAACAACTCGGCGGCCTCGTGCGGTATTGAAATTTCTCGTTCATTGTTAGTGAACTCGTGCAGGTAAATCCCGATAATTCACGAGCAATGAGTGCGTTAACATTTTTATTATTCAAATTGAATACACTGCAAACAAAAATCGTCAAACTTTGAGTCAGCCGAAGCCATGGTGTAATGACAGTGGTGTATAGAATTTACACCACGGCTATTACACCACGATAATGACGTCAAGCAGGTTGTTTGGTCACAACCCAATGTCACGTGGCACAAATCAACCAACCAGAGAATTGGAATTCGTACAATGTATGAAAGTTGAATAATAAAATAGAATTACGGATTAAGTTGCTTTCATTTGCTTAGCTTCCTTAACGCTTAGTTCACTTTTTCTTTTATAAACATAGTGTGTACAAAAAAAAAAACAGAAAGACTCTGCACAGGAGCTAAGTGGCTCATCAGAATTAACGGCGCTTATCTCCGGTCATTCTGTAGCATGAAGCGACTGTGAGGAGTACATCTCTTTTCCCCTGAATGGGATGCTAGTCCATCGCAGGGCTACCCCCAGCATTAAATTATCCGTTACCACTTACACATCTGGGTGGATACAGGCACTTTGAGAGAGAAAAGCGCCTTACACTAGCCTGCAAACAGGCTCTCCGTATGGGTTATTCCGAGATTTAAAAAGCTAATGAGCGGGCGAGAGAGGGGAGAGCCTGCAATGGTCCTTGTACGATTTGAGTTCTGCCTCCTCTTCCGCTTGACTGATCTGTCAAGTTATCAAATTGAAATGAACCAATCACAACGAAAGCGGAACTACCCCGCAATGTAAGCTTATTTGCACGTCATTGAATAAGAATAACTTCTACTGAATGCATTTTGTCTTGTTCTTACCTTTCCCTCGCCCACGTGTCTATCGTATGAGATTCGTCTACGACAACTAATTAAACATCGACTCGTTTCTTCATTGCATCTCGGAACCCATCAGCGCACACCGCCTCGGCCAAGGCAAATAAAATATCCGGCAACAGAGGAAGGGTTTCGAACATGTCTGGGCTTTCGGGTTCCACTGCTGTCAATCCCAGAGAACTGGCTTTTTCAGTCTGATCAGCAATGGTGCTCTTGAGGGGACAAATTACGAGAACACAGCAATTCGATGAATCCGGGTCCAGTGATTTCACCACCGCGAAAACTTGAAACACAAGGCTTTTTGCAAAGCTTGTAGGCAACACGGCCAGTACACCTTTTTCCTTAAGCAGACCCTCCATTGCCAGGTCTTGCTCTTTCTTCAGATCAATTCTCTTTGAACATCTTAATTTAAAAGACAAAATAGCTTCATTGAGCTAAGAATCCGTATTATCCGCATTCACGGTCGCCATGTTGAATTAGCTAATGAGCAATTTACGTTCAAAATCTGAACGTAAATACTCAAATCCTACAAGGACCATTGCAGGCTCTCCTCGCCCGCCCCCTACGTTTTGACCGCGCACAATTCGAAAGCCAATCTCGGAATAACCGGCCATACGAAGAGCCAATCTCGGAATAACCCATACGGAGAGCCTATTTGCAGGATAGCCTTACCCAAGATCACAACACATTGTCCCCAGCCAGGGCTCGAATCCAGAACACTCAATCCGGAGACGGGCGC
>JAHPZR010051160.1:0-13698 GCA_019787425.1 Platygyra sinensis | reverse complement strand
TAAAACTAAACAAGTAACGTTTACACCAAACCTGTTGACTTAAATCAGCAGAGAGATTCCTCAGTCTGTCATTTTCTCTCTTCAGATGTTCACTTTTCTTTGCAGCTTCTTCAACAAATACTGTGTGTTCGTCACGTTCCTGTTGTCATAAAATCAAAGTAGCAATAACAAACAAGCACATTAAATACAACATACACCTTTTCTAAATAAGCTTGATAGTTGCATTTTATACTCCATATGTTTACTTACTCCAAATAATTACATGTATTGCCAGCACTAAATTTTCACAGGCACACTTAATTTTGCAGTTGTTTTTATTGTTCATTCAAATAATTTGTTCAACTCACTATAAGAGCCAAGTCTAATCTCTTTGTGAGTTTATCCACACTTTGTAATGCCTGTTCATAGTCCCTCTTCTGCTGCAGAAGGACAGGGGCTTTTTCCTCAATTTCCTGCAATGTAAAACATTGTGATAATTCTTTTAGAACCATCAGCACCCCTCTTAACAGATAAGATGCAAGATAAAGAGAAGCTTGAAAAAAAGAAAAATGACAAAAAACACCAAGTGTGCTTCCATAGTTAAGCTACATGTGTACCTTAAGTATCTGATCCAAGTACATTTTTAGTCGAGTGTTCTCAGTTTTTTCTTGTTGTAATGCATCTTGCACCTCCACATATTGACTGTAAATCTGCAAAAGAACAAAATTAATTTAAATTAGAAATTATGTGGCTAAAATTTCAACACCAATGATAGTAAATTGTAGCAATATTATAAGTAACTGTCTCCAGTTTGTCAAGAGTACACCTTATGGGAGTTGATTCTATGACCTTACGTGTAAGTCAATTGCTTGGAATGATAGTCTTGTCACTGTGCTACAAGAGAATGACTTATGATGAGCTACAAGTATGTTCATGTATGTAGCAAACGTTCTGTTTGCTGCTGGGAAAATATTTTATAACAATGACATGCATGGCAAGTGCGACAGTATGCAAACCATTGCAAATATCCTATGTTTACTGTATATCTTATTCCGTTATACATAACATACGTACAACATACCTGGGTAAGTGTCATTCCAGATTTCATATAGGAACTGGTAAGTGCAGCAGTGGGTGAGAGGGTACTCAACTCTTCTGGAGTAAGAGGTGCCACACCTATGGGAGATTTTAATATCACAATGTCACTTTCATGGTAAAAAAGTCAAGTGGTGGGCACGAACAAGGACAAGATACTCTGTCACTGACATTGGGATGTTATCAAGAAACTTGTATTTATGAGCACAATCAAGAACCAATTACAATTCATGACTGCTGATTAGATGGAAATGTTACAAAGTGGATGTACATGTAGACTCAAAAATACAAATTAGGTCACTGTGCATTTCAAGACAAACATTCATTAAAATTCTCCTGGCAGCATTATTTTCTGGCTAAATTTCATAAGCTGATAAGAGGTCCACATCTAATGTTGAGCTACAATTTCAACCAACTTGGATTCCAATCTTATGGGTGAAAATTATTTAAAGCTCGGTTAACACTGGTACATGTATTTTTGTTACCTCTTTGCCTTGCAGCAGCTAATAAATCATTAGCATTTTCAAGTTCTTTTTCTAATTTATTGATCCTTTCCTCTGTAAAGACAACAGTGATAATTAACATTTTTTTCAAATTAAAAACTGTACAGTTTCATGATATACATGTAGAGTAACAATGTTTTACCAAAAAGTTCCCATATTAAAGTGCCTCTTCTTCCATGCCACCATGTATTTGTTTTTCTTATTTTAAACATGGTGGCAAAAGAAATTAATAACACTTACCAAACTCTCCGACTTTCTCTGCATGAGAATTTTCCTGTTCACTTAATCTACTGTCAAGATCAAGGCGGCCTACACAAGGGTACAAGAAAGCAACAGTTACATCTCAGAGAGTCTTTCCCCCAAGCAGTTTAAAACATACATAGTAGCAGAAGAACTCTGCAACAAATGAAAAAAAAATGTACTTACCAATGGAGTCCAATAAAATTACATATGCATATGCATTGTTATAAATCTTGTAGTTACATTTTGATCTCAGTTATTTAAAAAAAAAAAAAAAAAACTAAGGGTGTAACAATACATTGAACTATTGATGCATCGCCATATTAATGCTGCAATAAAGGTAAAAAAGAAACCTAAAACAATCTGCCTACTGCACCTAGCATTTTTAGCGTCTTGATTCTTGAACCACCAATAGGGTCGCTCCATCCATTGTATTCCTCGGTACCTGTATTGACTACCATTTCTTAGATACCGGTATTTCTTTAAATGTAAGGCATTAAAGTGGATACAGACATTCCTGAAAACTATCGCAATACAGTAACTATAATGATTGCAATAGTACCTACATGTACACTATCACAATAATATCGTAATATCCATGTGACCTATTACAATACAATTTATTGCAATAGTTAAAATGTGCTCAATAGTCACCCCTAAAAAAAACTAAAAGTGGTCAGAGTCTTCAGGTCAATAGGCCCTTTGCAGGATTCAGTCTTGATGGTACAGAATAAATTACACTGGGACGCAAATTGCGCAGTGGGACTTCCAAAACAAAGGAACTTGTACCAGTCCAGCCCGACTTTCCTTTGTTTTGAAAGTCCCACTGCGTCATTTGCGTCCCAGCGTAATTTATTCCGTACCATGTGACCGGATCCTGCAAAGGGCCTATTACATGCAGGTGATGATCTCCATCTCTTTTTGACTTTATCATTAGTTATTTTATGTGTTCCAGGATCTGTAAGTTACTTAAAGTAAATGTACTAAGTAAACATAATAGTCATCATTCTATACTGTAGTTGTTCAACAGCAGGTAGACATACCTTCATTTGATTCTTTCAACAATTTTTGAAGTTCTTCACATGCTGTCAACAAGTCTTCACTTTTTCGTTTTGCATCATCAGCACTGTCCTGGAAAAGTTAAAAAGCATTGTGTGGAATAACTTGTAAGGATATAACAAATGTCTCTTGAATCTCTTTGCTTGTGAATAAAACTAGCTACAATTTTTTAGCAATGAAATGTAGAGGGAAATCGTGCGATGATTAAATCATACCCTCTCATCGTGGTTCTTCTTATGTTATCACTGCATATGTGATGTCACTAGTATTTCACAGCTTGTTTAGAGAGAACATCACAGTGTTATAATAATAGAGACCTTTACATTGGACCAAAAGTATGAGATTTAGTACGAGACAGTATGATTTTTGAATTTCAAACCAGTGACAGGGCCCTTGCATTTCATGTTGGTTTAAGGTAGTGATGGTAGCTCACAGAATGAGGTGGGTATGTGATGTAATAATGTGAAGCCTGCAAAGTGGAATGGAAAAGTTGTTTTCAAATTCAATCTCATACTCAAATCTAATTTCTCTATTGTGTGTCAGAAATTCAACCTTAAGTTATTGTTAAGGGCTTTAGTTGCACTTCATCAGCATGGTGAGAGGTTAACCTCTGGCAGAGAATCATATACATGTATATACATGTAGCTTGTTGCTAACATCTTTTTACTTCCTTGCCTAAATTAAATTTAAACACATTTTTAAATAATAACTTTTAAAGTTACCTTATAAAGTACTGCCAGCTTTGACTGTGAGGCAAGCTCTGTTTTGAAGTGGTCTTCCATCTTAACAAAATGTTCACGAGCCTACCAAATGACCAACAATATTACTCAGTGTCATTGCTCAGGAATTACAAAGTAACCCTACTATACAGTGTACATGTACTTCAAATAAACTCAGTTGTTTTAAAGAGACAAGCAGGTCAAGAATGGATATGGTAACCAACTACAGTAGTCCTATACCTCTTCCAGACCTGTATTTTGATTCGTTCTCTTATCCTGTAGCTCCTACTGTTTCAAGCACTAAGGGCATGGTTTAATTCATTTATCTATTGTTTGCTGAGCCAATCACAAACTCTGTTTGGAAAGCTACAGGCTTTCTTGCTCACCTATGTAGGTTGCCCATTTTTAAGTTGACTGCTGACCAGGCACTGTTTTTTTATTGGATTGCAGGCTCAAGCCAAAACTTTTGGTGCTAGCTTGCCTTGTGCAAGTCTCAGTTCTTTGATTTTGTGGACAAATGACTTGCCTGGGCCCTTGAGAGATTGAAAATCTACTTGTCCAGGATGACCAGACAACACTTTTTTTTAAACTATGAATGAGCTTTGGAATTTAGTTACTAATTAAATTTTTGAATATGAAACCCACAATGCAACCACCAGTACTTTACCTCTTTTAACTTCTGCATGTAGCTTTCAATCTTGTTGTTCATTTCGGTATTGCTTTCCTTAAGAGTTTCCGCTGATGTTTTGAGATGAGAAAGCTGGAAGGAAGAAAATGAAATTACAAGCATGTAGATATTGATTGCACTGCCAAAGAAAAGCATCACATACATATTTGTTTAAAATCTTTTTTTCGTTAGCCCTTATGCTGTTCCCTTACAAAAAAATATTTCCTTATTGAAGGTTCCCTAATAATTTTATGTACATTTGTCACCTAATTATATACATTATGTGGCCCTTGGTCTTCGAGGTCCTTGGTCCACGAGTTTTCCAAACATTATGTGAGTCATATTTTCTCGTTAAATAAAATACGACCAAAGATGAAGGGGTATGATTAAATATTGATTAGTTTTCTTTCGTACGACGAAGTTCTGGCCCTCCCGCTGATGTTTCTTGACAGGTAGGTCTAATTGTTTTTCTCAAATTGTTTTATTTTGTGGCTCTGTAAAGTATATTGTCAAGTTTACTTAGCTTGTGCACAGATAAAACTGAACGGGAGCACCTGTTTTTTTGCAAAACAAGTTAACAGAGACACTTATTTCTTCTGGTGGGAAAGAAGTTGCTGCAGAGTTACTTTATATATAGTTAAATGGAATTTAACATAGTTAACGACTAGGAGCTTATCTTGTTTGCAGGTGGTGTTAGTGCTTTGGCCATCTGCTAGCGTTTAATGTGTTATGTAGCGTTTGTGATATAGTCTGTGAATGTACAGAGTTGTGGCCAGGAGGTAGTCTGGTCAGTGGCATTCTTTGTAAGCGTTGGCCAATGTTCTGGCCGTGTATTAGCGTTTGTTTAGCGTTGTTGTAGTCCACAGCGTTTGCAGCAGTCATATGGCAGTGGGAGTCCCAGGGCTGACTTTGTCCAGCGGTATTCTGGGTTAGTTCATGCGTTGTCATCCCATGTGCTTGCAGCGTGTTCATTACTCTGTTAGTGTGGCGTTTGTTTTGGTAGTTTAGCAGTTCTCGGTGTTCCCTCCCTCTCCCCCCTTCCCCCTAAAAAATAATTTTCTCTCCACTGAGCCATCTGGCTCGAGTGTGACCGGTGCCTGAGGGGGGCTTGGCGCGGGGGGCTCGTGGCTTGGTTGCGGGTCGGGCAGGCCAGTCGGGTGTTCTAGTGCCTTGGGGTTGTGATTGTGGTTGCAGCCCCCGGGTTTCTTGGGCACCTACCCTCCAATAGCGACTTGGGCGTTAAATTTGTTTTATCAAGCCTTGAAAAACATCTGCACTTTTTGCGTAGAGGGCCTTGGTCCGCGACGTGTGACATCAGAGAACTTACATTTCTCAAAGCAGATTAGAAAAACCTTAAAGTGAACCTACAGTGTAACACCAAAAATTTTTTCTCACTAAAATGATCAGGCTTATTTTGTGGAGTAATTTGGTGAAAAAAATTTTGATTTGGTTAAATCCTCGAATTTTTATGTCCCGTCAAAACCGAGTTTGCAGTGGTTTGCGACCGCACATGGGGAATCTGGGGAGAGAGTAAGCTGTGACGTCAAATCGAGAATGAACGCTTTGGCTGTCCCAGTCAGGTCTTCCATTTTCTACCAGTGCAGTAGCGATTTCACTGCACAAGTTTTTCGCTGGGGCTCCACAGTCAACAGATTTCTGTTTTTAGTAACAATGTCTTCTACTTCGCTGGATTCCGAAATGAATGTTGACTCCGAAGACTCTGAAATTTATTATATTCAGGGCTCGAAATTGCGACCAATATGGTCGCCAATGCGACTAAATTTTTCTCCTTGGCGACTAAAATTTTTGTTTAGTCGCCTGTTTGGCGACCTTTTGCATGATTTAGAGGTACAATAAAGCATTAAAGTTAAAAGAAACATCGTCCTGCTTTGCGTTTGTCGTAAAAGAATGGGCCAAATCGCATAAAAAATTAAAGCCACGTTCCCTCTAAACTTTACGGACTCCTGTTCGCAATATTTTCTGCGACGCCATTAGAGTTTCTCTCCCGGGAACCACACACGAACAGCAGCAGCCGCAGAATTTTGCAAAAAGACCGCTGAACGATAGCAATTTGAGAAGAAAAGGTAAGCTTTAGAATCAAGGTAATCAAGTGTTTAGATGAAGCTTGGCGAAAATTACAATTTTAAATATAGCGTTGTTTTGTTGATTGCGTGACGTGCGCTCATGGCTCAGAAGAGGTTGCCTAGCACGTGATCGAAATCTGCCCCGATCAAATTTCTTTCCAGGATAAAAATAGCCGCGCTGGGAACAGAAACGCTGTGTTTATTTCGTAAGTTTAGCAAGTTTCTGCGAGCATTTTTAGTTTCTCTGTACAAAGCTTAACTCAACATTGACATATTTATTAAAACTGTAGAAATTGTACGCGAAAACTGAGAAGTCATTTATTTCTACCGCGAAAACGAAGCCAGTATTAATTTTTTTATGCTAAAATACAGGTAAGTCTCTGTTTTCGGCGAAACATGCAAGTTGAGTGCCGCCGCGCGAAATGAGAAGTGTTACATCATTAAAAGAAATGGATAAGTAAGTCGAAAAAATACTTATTGTATGTATGTGTCCCAAGCCATACCAGACAATATCAAACACTTTCAACAAGCGGAACCCGAACATTATTTTGATTATATAAACCGGCGACTTAAAATTTGCATCTGGCGACTATATTTCTTCAGTTAGTCGCCAAAAGGCGACCTAACGATTTTTTTAATTTCGAGCCCTGTATATTGCTGAAGACATGAAGAAGAACTTCACTCGATGACAACCAAGCTAATTTATTTCAATTGCTAGTCTTTTTCCGAGCACCCAGCCGCCCAGCCTCTGGCCCACTAAGAAAAGACAACCAAATACCAGGAGGTAGAAGCTACTAAAGAATTCGAACAAGCTCTGAAGGACAGACTCGACAGCAAAGATATGTAGAAGTCATAGAGTAATAACTAAGATAGTTTGTAGCGCTTGACGCATGTTTACAATATTTTCACACCTTCTATCCTGTCTATCTCGCATAATATACCTTTGAAATAACATTCAAGTCCATTCACTTTCTCAGTTTCTTAGAATTATTTAATTAATGCATTCATGATGTAGATCAACGAATTATCCGTCTTGACACAGTGTTTGTATTCTTTTTGTGCAATGTGGAAATAAATGTAGCGTCGCTTCCCTCCAAACATGAGCTAATGTTATTGTTGCAGTGAGTTAGAAGGTTGTTGAGACTCAAAGAAGAGTGACTTGGAAAGGAATTGGGTTCTGCCAAAATTACCCTCCTGGATTTCTCTTTCAAATTAAGAATTGACCAAGGAAGGAAACTGAGCATATTAGGGCAGAGAACATTTGCACAGAAAAAATTCGCTCACTATTCTCCTGCCTTCTGTCTCTGTCGGCTGCACTGACTGACCATGACTGATGTTCCTCACATTGGATCCAACAGTGGATGCATGAATCGATAGATCTGAGAAGCATATTTTACCAAATTTGCCTTGCTTAAGCCATGGACTCAGCAAAATATCCTCCTCTTCCTAAAAAATCGAGGCGTCGAACAAAATCATCTGGTTTGAAATTCATAGAACAGATCAACAAACTCCTAGACGGCTCGCGTTTCGCTTTCACGAAATCGACTCATTGCTTTCTATGTTTCTTCGCTTCAAGTTGATCATCTCTAAATAAAATCGCTATGACATGAAGCGTAATACCTCCTGTAAGGTTGTTGAGTAGCTACATCCCCCTTACAATGCTCCTGGCTGGCAATTTCTCAAACTACTTTCTCAACCTTTCACACAAAAACAAGTAAGTATGTGAACTACAGAATCATCGTGTTCTGGATTTGACGTCACATCCGGCTCTCGATTCATGCCCCGTTAAACTCAGTCGTGAACCAAAATGGCAGCATTTGGGCGTCTCGAGGATTTTACCAAATCAAAAAATTTTTGCGCCAAATTACTGCACAAAATAAGCTTTATTATTTTAGTGAAAAAAAAATTTTTGGTGTTAGGTGCACTTTAAATAAATGGTAATGGCCTTTGTTTTTGTTAAATAATTTTAACATTTTCTTGATAAATGTTTTCGGACTGGTTTAATTTCTCTTAAATTATAAAAGAAAGAAAGCAAAAGAAATTGGCTTGGGAGGGAGATCATAGTCCAAAGAGAAAAAAGATTTATTTTACACTCGTGATGACTTCTATTGAGACTGTAGCCTAGATGTATCAAGGAAAATAATTATTAAGAATAAATCAAATTTGTTAAAATTCTCTTTCTCGTGAGGATTTACAGATACTTTTCATGCTGTTTACATAACCCGCGGACCAAAGACCACATTCGCTGACCAAGGGCCTGCAAACACAGTCATCTTTTTTCAAATTACGAGGAAAATATCACCATTTGGAACTTGCCAATTTAAGATTGCAAGAAACATAAAAGCTATCTTCAGGGAAAATTTCAGCTCCTTACATGTTGATGCAGGTAAGATATTCGAGATTACAACTTTTATTCATGGCCCAAGGGCCATACATGTATACTGTACAAATCAAAACCTCTCAGCTATTAGTTTATTGCATATGCTCCTCTGTTGACCCCTTAAAATTACAATTTTATACACTTAAATTGCCTTTTGTTTGCTGCATGTACATGTACAATGACCTCTATTGGTCTCTTACACAGTCAGGTAATCCCTTCTTGACCCCCTAATCGTTTTCAGCTCAACTGTCCCTGGATTACAGTATATGGAATACACCTCTATTGGTACGTCCCTTAATTTTTAATACAGTGTACATCCATGAACAGGGTGCCACAGGGTTTAAGCATGACACATGATGAGGGAAACAAATAGTGTGTAATGTATTAAAATTAGTAACAAAAGACACATACTGAGTGAATTTATGAAAAACATCAAATGTTAACATTAACAGTAGCTAGTTACAAAGCATAGGTGATGTGTGAATTTGGTTAACATTTGTGCGTTAATCCCTCCCTGTTCTAGCCTCCATAAACAGCTAGAATTACATGTACACTGTAACTCTCCTGCTCCTGCCTCCTGCCTCCTGCCTCCTGCCTCAAGAGACACTCTCAAGCTCTTTTTGTTTTAGAAAAATCCTCACCTCCTCGGTTCTCTCATCTAACTGAGACTGAAGTTCCAATACTTGAGAAGACTGTTAAATAAAATAAAATAAAAAGTAATAAATAGAATGAAAATAAAATATGCATGGCTGAAATAATTTTATCACTGAAAAAAAAAATGGTACAGATCTGAAAATAGGATTGTACTGTGCATGTTGTCGTATCCAAACAGATACATTTAGACACTAGCCTGAGGAAGTGTTACACTAAAGTCCCTTCTGAGTTTTTACAACGTTCATTGTTACTATATGACATGCATGTCTGAAGACGAATCAAAGACAAAACTGAAAATTGCCACTTAAACCATTAGCACAATTATTATTATACCTTTTCTTTGCGAAGTTTGACCAACTCATCAGTTTTGCTCTTTAGTTCTTCACTGAGCCATTATTGCTCTCTTTGAATGAGCTCCTTTTCTTGCTCAATTCTCTTTTCACGAAACTGGGGATGAAGACAATGATCAACTACATTAAAACTAGTAACCAGCCAAAGTACATTGTTGTGTAAGAATATATATATTGTCCCATAAAGTCAACTGAAACTGAACAGTAAATATGATGGAATAATCAGTAGAGCTGGAAAGATCATGCATTTAGACTACAACAAAATTTTTTAAAAGGAAATTGAAATGCAGATTTTACTCTAAGAGATGACATTCTGAGGGCTAATGGAATGACTGTTGGAGCAGTACACAGTACACCATGGTTTAAGCTTGCCTGCTTAAAACACTGCTCAAATTGTAATGATGCCCAAAAATTGTGTGATGATTTAAAAAAAAAAGAATTGCCTTGGATAACAGGGCATTCACTGGATAACAGGGCATTCACTGGATAACAGGGCATTCACTGGGATGAAAACGTACCAGGTCCAATCATAACTACAAACTACAAGTTAAATCGGCCAAACTGTAATTGTTATAAATATTCTTTCTTTGTTAAAATTATTCGTGAATGGAATGACCTGCCTGCCAATGTTGTTGAGGTAGGAAATTTGAGACGTTTTAAAATAGCTCTTAAATCATACTTGTGTATTTTTTAGGGTTTTCTTTTAGCCATCTTAGAGTCTACTTAGAAACATATATTTTTGATTTTATTTTGGAAGTTTATTTACATAGGGTCAACCTCTTAAACTTCCTTTTTAGGGTATTACTTGTATTTATTTCTTTTTTTTATGATACCTTAAATAAAGTATGTATGTATGTTATGCTGGTTGAATAGGCCTTTTGCAACAAACACAATCACGTGGTACAAAATCCGCCATGCTGGAGGGCAAGCTCATTGTTATTCCGCAGGTGGGACATAAAAACAAAGGCCCGTCACGCTTGACTGGTTGAGGTCTCTTTGTTTTAAAGTCCCAGTGCGGGAATAATAATGAGCTTGCCCTCCAGCATGGCGGATATTGTACCATGTGATCATTTGTTGCAAAAGGCCTATAACTGCATATATCAAGTTACAGACAGCATTCTACATCTTCCGTACACAAGCTGTATACAGGCTTTTAGCCAGGATTCTGTTAGTGGCTGTCCAGTAACTAACATGGTCCCATCCCACAAGGGGGTCTGGGGCATGCCCGCCAGAAAATTTTAAAAATTTGAAGCGTCTTAAGTGCATTTTCTGCGATTTTCAGTCGATAAACTCATTGATCAGACTTGAATGTTTAATGCATCATTTTCTTCGCCAAAAACCTGAAATTGGATTGAAACTGTACTTGCTGTTTTGCCCACTAAATGCATCAGTTAAACACCTCCATGCGAGGTCGATTGGCAGCCATCACACTGTAATTATTATTGTGAATAATGTGAAACAACATGTGCAAGTGTTTCACAAATTAGTACTTCATTGTAACCACCAGCAAGCACTCCCCAGTAGGAACGCTTCTTGCTCCAGACTGCTGGTTAGTGGTTACACGACGTTCCTTTCGGTGAAATCGGTTCAGTAACATATGTTACACCTGTATGCCCTACACAGACAAAAATGGAAAAATAGTGTCCAATATTCACATATGAAATAACAAATCACCAAAGGAAACTTAAGTATAAATAAGGTGATGGTGAGAAGGTCTGTAAAAGCGTTTCTAGGATCACTAGAATCAAGTAATTTTGTTCAAACTATTATGCAAATCAGCAAGATCTACTTTTTTTTTCTCCTGAAAGAGGTAGTCCCCAGGACAGCCAGACAGCTAAAACCCTGGCTGTATAGGTTCATCTCATTGTTGATTACTGTACATATTAAAACATAACAAGCTGTCTTAACATGTTGTTTTGAATGTGTTAACTACATGCACATGTATTAGTACAGCATATTTTTTTTGGTTATTTGAGAACACTTAAGAAACTGAATTGCAAAGCACTTGCATGAGGCTTGTGGTTTTGAAGTTTCTCTAACCTGTGTTCTCAAATTCTTGGTGTGTCTTATGATGGCTGGCATAGAGCATGTTTTAAACTTCTTTATTTGTTAATGATGGGTGTATATTAATTAGCTACAAAACAGTCTTCACCTGAAAGGAAGTTTCCTGACTTTGAATTTGATCAAGTTTTGCCTGAAATATAAAGCATCTATCATCAGTCAGTGAAGGCGCAAACATTACACAAATGTAAACCAACCTCGCAGCTTATAAAAATGTACTTGTCTCATTTTATACCATAGGTAATACAGTGTATATCTGCAAAGTCAGTGGCGGATCTATGGGAGGGGTATTGAGGGCCCAGGGCCCCCTTAATTTGGGTAAAAAATGAAAAACTGCAGAAGAAGAAAAGCCGACAGGGCAAGCAACCCCTCCCCCCTTAGCTAAAGGCCTGGATCTGCCACAGGGAATACACTGTTTGAACTTCTTACATGTGTATTTACCCCATACTATGAAAATACATGTACATAGCATAGCAGAACGCTGGAGGGCTGTTAATTAGGACATTTTCAAATCAACTTAGTTTGTAAAAAATTTCATGACAAATTTCATGACCTTTTACAAGGCTAAAAAACTGGTCAATTTGGACAAGCAGCTCTCCAATTTTTCTTGGCCTACATGTACATGTAGGCAAGTCTTTCTTTACTTTTTTTATTTAGTTACTATATGATTTGCCTGGGCTCACTTGGCCATTGGGTAAGTGAGGATGGAAAGTAACTTGTCTGGCAGAAAAAATCTACTTGTCCAGGATGACCGAACAGCACTTTTTTCAAGCCCTGCTTTTAATGCATCCATTCAAGTCACCTTTTTAAAGTTACAAGTCAAAGGGAATTAGTTACTTTACCCTCAAATATGGACAGTAGTTTGTTCAACATATAAACTGTCAACAAAGGTGCAACTGTTAATTTTTTTTTTTTTTTTTTCAGAGAGCCATTTTTGTAGGATCACTCCATATTTTTCTAATCCTATATTGAAAGTGACCTGAAATAAACTTTTAACTGCAGTTGAATAGGACAAAACTTACATGTAGACACATTTATTTTAGTCTTGGACCCAGGAAGTACGTATGGAACAAATTGTAAAAGCCGAAAACAAAATTCACTTTAAACTTGAACATGTAGGTTTTGAATGATTTTGGATCCTTGTATCTTCATGGTTAGGTCAAAAAATGTGACAATTCATTTAATTTTAAAATTATTGGCATAATTTGATGGCCAGTTCTATAAGCTGGGGGTTTAGGTACCTGCAGATGTGCTACAATACTTGAATGCAAGACACCTCTGAAAGTATATGGTAACCTCTTGGTTCACATACCTGAGCTTCACACTTGATGGAATTGGCTTCTACCAGTTTTTCTGACATCGTTTTCCATTCCTCTGAAAAAGGAATGTGCACATACATGTACTAACTAAAATCATGCCTGCCCAGTTATTTACAGTGCAAATCTAAGAAGATTGAACACTTTGAATTGGATTGGACATGTTAATCATGTCTTAAACTGACGAGATGGCAGTTGAAAGTTTATCAGAAGGGTACTAGGCAGTTTATTTTTTTAATCTGATTGCAAATAACATTTACAGGGACAGAAATTCTTTTCTTCAAAACACAGAACAATAGATAATCAGCTTACGATTTAATCTGTCTATCTCCTGGTTTTTCCTCTCTACTACAGACAACAGCTCCAGTTTCTCAGATTCAAGCTGTTCATTGAGACGCGATACCCTTGACTGCAAGGTTTACAAAAATAAGGCAATAAATTAGATTTCCTATACCTACATGTCTCGCCTTCTGACAGGGTGCGGGAAAAAAATGAAATTGTGCGCTTTTTTGGAGACGAATTGTGCAGGACAAAAAGTTAATTGTGCGGGATTGCGCAATCTTGCGTCGAACAAATATTTTGTATCCCACT
>JAHPZR010051159.1:25000-27500 GCA_019787425.1 Platygyra sinensis | reverse complement strand
TCGTCTCGGCCGGGAAGCATCAGGACTCTCGGGAAAACAAAACTAACTGTTTCCCTCGGGACCATACATTAGTGTAGGTAATCAAATGATTTCGAGTGCAATTTGGAATAAATAAGCACGAGTAAATTTTTCAAAGATTACAAAAAATTGCACGAGCCCGTAGGGCGAGTGCAATTTGTAGTCTTTGAAAAATTTACGAGTGCTTATTTATTCCAAATTGCACGAGAACAATCATTTGATTACTTGTTAATAATATACAAGTAACAATTTCTGTCACGCTTCAGTATTTTACGTGACAAATGGAGGCAACAAGCTACATCAACTTTATTGGATGAAAATTTGACAGGTGAATTCAAGCGTAAAAATTCATTCACTCTCTCCAAGTCATGTATGAGCTGAGAACTGAGCAGTTTCTTTTTACAGTTAAAAGCAGTCTTTACTCACAGTACAAAGCAGAGGAAGAACTCCCTGCGGTTTTGATTTGGCTTTCTTGCCAAATGTTTTTTGAGTGGTTGAGAAACTGTGTGCAAGAAACTATAAACTTGGCCGTGGTACAAGTTACTTTGACCAAAATACCGAGAAACGAAGCTAAAATCTACCAAGAAACGGAATTTCTTAGCTCTAAAGGACATCTTTTTAACCTCTCCTGGTTGCTGCCTGACTTAAGCTTCTTCACTGGACGTTGTACAGGTTAGATCTGTAGATTTGCCTCCTGAAGCGTCTACCGGGTTTTGTTAGGGAACGATCTTTCTAATCTCTAAGCTCGCCGTTTCAGTTCTTTCACAAGAGTAAAATGCTTGCACTTTTTGTCTTAAAAAGTAAGATGTGGCCGGTTCTTAGGACGTCTTGTTGGGTCCTTCTTCGCGTTTTATTTCGTGGTGCTCAATAATTTTACAATTTACTTCTTCAACTTATTTTGTAATGTAGTCGTGATCGACGCCGGCATATTTCCATTCACCCAAGCTCAAGTTTATGTTGAAGTTTTTGACTTCGCGGCTTTTGTGTATATCTACTTTACTTTTACTAGTTTAGAAGTTGTTGTTGAGCTTTGCACTTTGCTTCGTTATGAGGTAATTGTATTGAAATGAAGCGGGTAACGAGTTTCAATCTTCGTTTAATTTTTGTCCGCCATTTTGTTTGTCCGAGCTCAAAGTAGGAGCTGCCAATCATTTTCAAACTAATTACACTTTTTTTGCACTCAATTACACATTTTTGCACTCAATTACACTTTTTTGCACTCAATTACACTTTTTTGCACTGATTTGGGATTAATTGACATGTTCTTAACCAATCAGAATGCAGAAATTGTTGCTTGTATATTATTAAGTGTATAATAAGTTATTACGGTTGCTGTACTTTGCTGGATTAAACGCCGGTAACCTTGTTAAAGTTGAGACCTCAAGGAAAAGCAACAAAAAATACAAAGAATATAAGGAATAAACCGTGATCGAGCTTAATTAAAATAAAATTCAGAAATAAAACTGACGTGCCTGATCCAGCCGGGCAAAATAAAGGGTTATTCATCAAGAAATACCTTCTTTATGCCAGTCCTAACATAAATCCTGGAGTTCGCCAAATTCGCAGAAAAGAACCGCCGAATATTTGATTGACGGTAGCGCAAAACGCATTTGTCGGTCGAGCTTTGAATTTTAGAGTCCTCGTGTTATTGAAAGGCGCACTAACGTTTGATTTCCAGGGCTTCAAAACTCTGCAATAAAACTAACCACCTGACTCTAAATAATCGTGACTTCAAAGGTCAAATTGAATCAAAGCTTAATAGCACATATCAATAATGATTTCATTTTGATATCTATACTACGCGACAGGACTTTTTTTGTCGTTGTATGTTTTTTCCCTTTTTGTTTTTTTTTTATCTTAGTGCCTATAAGTGTACAATAACTAAATTGAGTTGTAGATTACAACTCCTATATCCATTATCAAGGTAGGAACTGTAGATTTACATCAACTAAAGACTTGAGAGCGGATGGAATCTGTTTGTACATTCAAACCATAGTTTAAAGAGAGGAATGGTTATGAAACTCGTCAAAGGTCTTTGTTGTATGTTTTTGTTCGCTTTTTTGGCCTTGATCCTGGACAAAACACAATAGTTGTTTACTCCGTACCAAGGAATCAACCAATAGAAACGTGTTGATTACGTAACTCATGCATAGTGTATTAGCACAAAACAAAAGATTTTGCTGGGTCGTGGACCTTCCAACATAAATCTTGGCATCTTTGTTTGCTCCTTTGATGTTTGCCAGGTTTCATAACCAGTCCCCTCTATTGACTATGTTCAAACGTGGTCCTAACTGTTTGATGAACAGCATTTCGTTAATTTAACAGTCAAATTTACTCCCACATTTTTTCAACACTTTGCTGCAACTAAAGAGGTCCTCTCTTAGCGACATGCTGTACATCAAACAATTAAAACCACGTTTGAATGAAGAAACAGACCGAAGAATCTTACTGGTGCTGAGGCTCTATTTGCTTATTCATAGCA